>BJBW01009147.1:0-62414 GCA_004320125.1 Scolopax mira
GTCACACAGCCAGTTCTCAATCCACCTCACTGTCCCCTCGTCCAGCCCACACTTCCTTAAGTTTCTCAATGAGGATGTTATGGGAGCCTTGCTGTGTCAAAAGCCTTGCTGAAATCAAGTTAGATGACATCTGCTGCTCTCCCTTCATCCAACCAACCAACATCATAGAAAGCTATCAGATTGGTCAAACATGATTTACACTTGGTAAGCCCACTTTGCCCACTTCCAATAACCCCCCACTCTTCAACCTGTTTAGAGATGACATCTAAAACCAGTCTCTCCATTATGTTCCCAGGGACTGGTTTGTAGTTCCCAGCGTCCTCCTTGCCCTTTTTGAAGTCTGGAGTGATGTTGGCCTTCCTCCAGCCTTCAGGTACCTCTCCTTCTACATTCGAGCATGTAGAAACCAACATTTTCAGGACTTGTCAAATTCTGATACTGCATTTACCCAGGAAATCAGGAAATACTGCCTATATCCATCAAAGGTTTTGTTGTGTGTTCTTTTTTTAATCTAAGGGCCTTGAGAGCTATTTTACTTCACAAAGGTATCCAGCAAATTATTAGTTTCCTTAATAATACAAAAGACATTGATTGTCCAGCTGGCAGAATAGCAAATCCTTTAATTAGTCCAATCTGCAAGTTGGATGGTTCTCCATGACACTGTCTGCTCTTGTGTGAAGCATTGCTCCCACTGAAGTCAATGCTACTAATGACATCTGCTGAGCCAGGTTTCGTCTCTCAAGGACAGCTTGTTTTTTTAGCAAAAGCACACTGGCTCCAATCTCTCAGGTTGCCTTGGGACAAGGTCTCACTTCTCCTCCCACCGGGGCAAAGCGTCACAAGCGAGCGATCCCAGCTCCTGGGAACATAACCCTGTGGGTTTCTGGGTCTTGCACCTCCCGTTGAATGTTTTCCTTGGGCAGATCCCTCCAGCACCTAGGTTTGCAGTTTGGCTGTAGCCCCTTAGAAGCGGACGGGGTCACAGACATGACAGGCAGTTCTCTTGGGGACTTTGCTTGGGCAGTCAATTTTCATGGCGTATTGTCCTGTGTGTTAACATGGAGTTTCGTTTGACCAGGAATGGCTTCTCTGGGTTGTGCTGTGTGTCACTAATCCATAGGACAGACACCATAATCAGAGCCATAATGCAGAATTGAATTGATTTCTGTGAAGAGAAAAGAATGCGACTAATTACTGTGAAGCCACCTGCCGCTACCGCGGGATTGAAACATCTCCATGGTTTGCTGCTATGTTTAGCAGCAAATTGCTAGGTGTGGAGGCTTTTTGCCAGCAATGCAAATGCCCAGCACAAGAGGGTGCCTTCTTCATAGCATAATTGCGTGACTTCAGCTTTTGTAGACCAACTAGCCTCAAATTCTCAGCCAGGTGCTGCTAGTAAAACAGGAGGTGTGCAGCTCAGCCCATTAACCTGGCTTTTAGGAAGGAGTTTTGAAGGCAGCTTGAAACTGAACCAGGAACGTGACCGTGACCTGCTGTCCCAGCACTGACCTTGTTATAGGTGTGCCTAGAGCATACTCTGCTGCAGGAAACCCTTTTTGAATAGTGTTTTACCTCGATAGGTCTTGATAGGAAAGCTTGACAAAGACTGCCATAATTATCCCCCTTTCCAGATGGGGAAATTGAGACAAGGAGACAGTAGTAACTACTTTTGATGATCAAGAGAGCAATGTCAGAGGCTGAAAATTAATCCAGGTCATTTGCAAAATCCCTCCTAGATGCACTGTTTCCCAGTATCTGCCCACCCTTGCTTAATCAGTTCTTCTGGGAAGTCATTTGCCCTAAGAGAAATGATGGGTCTCACCTGAGTAAATTTCAAAGCTAGTTATGCTGTTTACATCAGTCCTACACCTATGAAGCTGACCTGGATGCTCAGTGTGGCTACACCATATATATTGCATTGCAATTTTGGCTAGTTGATAGTAGGATGTGAGTGATGCTTGTGTCTGGAACAAATCCGTTCGTAATACCTCGATGGTATTTGCATTTTTAAGTCCTCATGGTGTTCAGACAAATTTCCCCCCTTTTTTTTTTCTGCTCACTGAAAAATTAAGCTTTTAGCTCTTCTCTGAGGATCAACATGTGTCTGGGATTCCCTGAATGCATTGAATAAATCACACTGATTTCTCTAGTGTTTTTGAGCACCTGTCTTTTTTAATATGATTGCTATTCTGAGGCATAGAAAAAATGAGTTGCCAGCTCAACATTAGTCTCACAGTTGTTGGTTGGGTTTTTTTTTTGTTTGTTTGTTTTGGTTTTTTTTTAGATACAGACTGGTTACCTGTCAATCTGGAGAGTATGCTGTTTACCTGCCACTGCAAAATATTTAATTTTTTATCCTCCTTCTCCTCCCACGTTTCCAAATGGACACACAGGCAAAGCAACAGGAAGACCTTCACTTGTTTAAGAGGGCATATCTAAGACTGTATGGGGATGGAGTTTAGTATCTCCTATTTCAAATACTTACATCTCGGATTTCCCTGCCTAAAGTCTCTTTGAAGTTATATTTTAATTGGATTGGACTCGGAAATTAATTATAATGATTCTCAGCAGTTAGAGAGTGCTTTAGCTCCTCCAAGCCTTGCTCAGACGTTAATGAATTAAGGACAGTTTGCATCTCATTTGGACTAGGTGACTAAACAACTCAGAAAAAAAGGATGTTGTTTCTATATACAGTGCCCCATTTTCTGGCTGCTGGGGGAAGTACCTGCTGGGGGATGGCTGGCATTTAAGGGCTTGTGCAGCGAGGCTACCTCCTTTTGCAGCCTGGAGTCACCAGGGTTTGCTCTGAGCAGGTTTTCTTGGCATGATGCTGGAAAGAGTTGAGCTCGGTCTGCTCCCTTAACACACAGGCAGACACACCAAGTCACTTAGAGAAACAGCCAAAAAGCATGGACAGCATGTACCAGGGTAGACGGACGTATTAAAGTGCTAAATACATTCAGCCATAATCAATGGTTCATTGCTGGTGGGTTAAACAACCCTCTCCCTTGCTGAAGGGTTTTATTTGACAGCAAGGTTATAGTGAAACACAGAAATCCAATATCCCTTCTATAAAATACAGAAGGAGAAAAAAAATTACGTGGACTAAAATTATGACTTAATATCACATTTAGTTTGTCCTTTGCTGGGATTGGTAGGCTGTGTTTCAAAGCTTTATAATTGATATTGCTCATAACGCCAGGGAAAAAGAGAAAGAGGGCAGGCTATAAACTAAAAGACTGGTGCTGTAAGACAAGCATATTGTAAAGTGACAATAGGGAACAAGGTGGTTAAGGGATCACTAGATGGCAGTCAGCTCTCCAGGAAGGATAATAGAGGAAGGGAGATATAAGCTTGTGGAGACACAAAAAAAAAAAAAAGGCGGCAGGGAGGAAAGCAGCTGTAATGTCATCAAATTATTGAAATGATGTCCAATTTGGTTTGCTTTGCGCCAGGAGTCCCAGAGCATTGTGTCAGTGGATTCACTGGTGTGAGGAGAGCAGGTGGGATCGGTCTGTGTGCACACACAAAGCAAGGAAGAAAAAGAAATTCAATTTAAAAAAAAAAAAAAAAAAAGAAGAAGAAAAAATTGTCTTGCTAAGTCGTTCAGCCTTATATTGGGATGTGAAAATGTGGTAGTTCAAACTCAGACCCTAATGAATTTTTAGATACAGACTGAACACATTAATGTTACTTGTACAACATCAGTGCAGCGATGCCATATATTTTAGTAAGGATGAAAACAGAAGAATATCTGAATGTCTGCATAGCTTATTAATGCTATTTGTCATTTCTTTTACACTGCTCTTGGTGCATAGGTCTGTGTTAACTTCAGCAGAGAAGGAGGAATATCCCCAATCCATAAGCCAATAACAGGGAATACCTGATTTTGGGATCACCCCAGAATTTCCTTTCCATAGTTATGTTAGAGGAAGATAGGGACCAAGAAGGCAGGGAGCATAGATCAACGAGGAACTATGTATGATTTAATTTACCTGCTCTTTTCCAAATCATGTCACTAACATTTCCACATTAACACTCCTCCAGAAACATGGCAAACATGGATCAGTCCTCCACAGATTTTCCTGGAATAATTCCCAATTTTAAGTGATGTGGTATTATGTCAATTCCTATATACCAGCAACGATCATAGGATTATACCGAGTAACATGCCTGCCCTTCCCACCCTTGCTTCAAGACCATACATTTTTAATTGAACTATGGTTACATTTTTCAACCTGCAGGGCTATAATTTCTCATAGATACTCACCGTGGGAACGGGAAACATATTAGTCAGAGCCCAAATCCTCCCAGTTGACACCACCGTATGTAAAAGCTCTAATATAGGAATTTGTTAACGTTACCTTTCTTCTGTAAACATTAAGACTAAAGTCTCTTCCCTTGGGGGAGTAAGAAATGCATCTCTTTAGAAGGCCATCTAGTTTCACTTAATGACTTGGAATGATGGAGAAGTTCCTGATTTGTCTGTAATGCTTCTTCAGCATTACTCCAATAGGCATTGCTCTGAAACAGTGATTTACAGGCAAAAAGCCTAAAACCTACTAGCATCTTGGAGGAAGAACACACAGAAAAGTCACTTTCCCAAGAACTCAACTTCCCATAAAGGTATTCTCTTGGAAATAGGGTAAAAATTCTTCCAATATTTGGTGTCTGTCTCTTTTTCCTTATCTTTTTTCCCCACAGCTGTCCCTTTCCCTTGACAGGTCCTTTCTCCAGTATGATTTTATCCAGTTTTCTTAATGTTCAGTCCTTGGTTCTTTTCTACACCTAACTAAATGGCTCTTGTATACTTTATCCTTTCAATACAGCTTGTTGAATTTGCTCAAGTCATGAAATCATCTTCTCAGCAAACAATGAAGATGGTAAACCTCCAGCCTTCAGATGTGATAAAATGCATTTTTCAGACTTCATATCTATGGTGGCTTCTTTCCCTGAACTTTGACTTTTATTGGATGTCATATTTTCAAAAGCACTGGCCACAGGATTAGACTAGATATCCATGACTTTTTTCCCAATGCTAGAGAAAGGGGAAGTACCACCTTCCCACACCTATGTGCACAAAGTGTATTAGCATCCCCACAAACAGCCAGCCTCCCAGGAGTTGTAAGTAAACCACTAGAAGATAATGGTTAGTTGTTTATCCAACAAGGATATCTAACAAGATATCCAAGGTCTTCTTGAAGTTATGGCTTTGTAAGACAATCATCTAGTCTGTTTGGACTCTGTTCTCTATTTCTAGAGAGATGACTTTATACTGAGCAGCATTTAAATAAATAATTTGATATTTTTCAATACTTGTCAAAAAATGTTGGTTCAATAAACTCAAAAGTACATAGTGGGGACTTATTGCTTGTGATGAAACTTATACCAGAGACTTGTCTGACATCTGGACTGCATTCCCAGGCAAGTTGCCCTAAGAGTTCCCAAACCAAGGAGTCTTCCATGCACTGTATGCAGAGAAGCCTTGCTTTTCTTCTCCCGTAGATCCAAGGAGCTCATTCATCATTATAAGAAGAACAAATTGTTCCCAATCTTTCTGAATTAAAATACTGTAGAAAGGGGAAAGCTAAGAAAATGCTCATCATTCTGGTTCTGCATGAACATTTTATTCAGGGTCTTAAGATTTTCAATGAAACTGAAATTTTGGACATCTACATCAGTATATTAATTCAGATCAGCAGTATCCATTTAAAACAAATCTCCTCAGTGTGCCAGTCACCACACTTGGGCTCATGTTTCAGAATCATATTTTTTGGATCATATTTTTTCCAGACAAAGCTAAAGTATCAGAAGGACTCCCACACTGTCTCCAACATGTTCCAATCACTAACGGACTTTCAGTCTGTGGAGTTAGTCCATTGTCAAACCACTGAAAATACGGATAGTGTGGGCCTGGGTTTCTCAGCAACAACAATTTCTCTCTACAAATCTGATCCTATTGAGCAAAATCCCTTGCTAATATAATATAGCCATTGTATCCCAGCCAAGCTAGCAAAAGCACACATTTGAATGCACACAATTTCTCAAGCAATATCCTTGCTGGTCTTCATTATTATTACCTACTGTATTAATTTTTCTCCCCAGCAATTCAGTTACCAGCACCAGGCAGGATTCTTGCTTTTCACAAAGACACATTCTCTGCAGTCTAAACTGACCTTTACAGATACCAATTTTGAGTCATCAGCTTGGTCTCACTAAGAACAACACAGAGGGTCTAATAAGAGTAGGATCATCTGGGCTCCTAGATGCTGCCCACTGATTTCTGGTGTAGTTTCATCATGGTCCACTGACCCACAACCCACAGAGGTCTATCAAGGTCTCACGATTTTCAAGGGATACAAGTCAGCCTGCTTTTACTCTCCAGCAGTGGACATATAAAGCTGAGCTAATCCCAGGAGGCAAATGAAGAAAGATGGGCCTCCAAAAAGGATTTTGAATTACCTACATTAGAAACTTGCCTTAGGATAAGATTTATCACCAGCCATCACTCATTCATCACCAAAGGAGATACCTTTTTTACTACACCAAAAGAGTCAAGGGTGACTATGTCAGATCTATGTGCTTTGGTTTTAGATGCAGATGAATCCTATATGAGGACTAGTTAGAAAGAGATGGAAAATTAAGATTTTGGAGAAGGAGAAATTTTAAATTTACATTTTCTACTGAAACAGTTATAAATCTCAGCATAAGAAAATAAAAATGCCCACAATGATGAAAATTTCTTCAAGGGACAGGTCAGGGGGACCTGTTGTTTACATGGAAGAATTTAGCTGAGATAAAAATATTTCCCACAATCAGAATAAAAGGTATGCAGTAAGCTATTAGCAGTTAAGAGCTCTGCTCCTCAGGCTTGTTATAGAAAAGGCATATGTGGGAGTGCTGCTTAGTACCATTGTTTTAAGATGAGTTTCACCTTGCTGGAGTCATGTCAAATCAGTGTGTTCTTTTCTTTTACCTTTTTCTCTTTCATGGTAAGAATAAAACATTTGTCAGTTGTTTTCCTGGTGGTAAGTTATCTATTTCATGCTTTGTAATCCTTGCTTTTACTGCACTGTTGTTTTACTTGGCAACATCAAAGCAACTCACTCCATCCCCTTTTTTTAATGCAAGTATTCCTGTTATGGAGTGAAGAAATGAGGAAAATTCACGTCACTGGACTAGGATTTGTGGACTACATCACAATTCATTAAAACCAGTGAGTCCTGTAGCTTGTTCCCTATTATTCTGCAATACAGTTAGTATATGGATTGACACACTAGTAAAAGTAGACAAGAACAAATTTAGCTTTCTCCACAGAGAAAAATCCCTCTGCTTCATCATCCCATCTTAATGATATACTTTCCATACCCTTATTTGGGTATCAGTTCTTTGCTACCAATAAAAATGCTAGTTGTATCACTTCCAGGTATTTCCTTCTTCCTTTATCTTTGTCTTTTGTCCTCCTGTAAGTCATATAGAAATCAGTAGAGTTTGTAGAGCTTCCTATAACATTTTAAAACCATATCACAGCACTTAGTAAACAAGTGCACTTTTGCTAGTTGATGCTATGTGTCAGTAAAACAAGATGGATAAATGCCTTCTGAAAGTATATAGGCTTTTTTACCAACTTCTTTTCAGTGCAATCATTTTTACAAGACTTCTTCCAAAGATGGGCCTCAGAATGAAGTTTTATCTTCCAGGGATGTGGAAGAAAGACTTGCAATAGCTCTGAGCTGTACATCACACCTCAGTCCTGCTCGTAGATCTCGCTATTAAATGCTTGACTGGCACTTAATTCCCATCTCTATCTAGCTCTTCACATAGTCTCCCTTCTCTTCCTTTACCTTCTTATGACTTTCAGTTCTTTGTTTCCATTCAGGTCTTCCTCAATAAATTCAATATGCCTCTTTCTTATCTCCTTCTTATGCTGTTATTAGGTTAGAAGTGCATTTGTTTCTTATAAGCATTGTTTTTAGACCACAGAACATAAGAATCTTCTTATTTCAGACGGTTTTACATCCTAATTATGATAACTAATCAAATAAGTTTTTATCATAGAAGAACAGAATCATAGAATACCAGGTTGAAAGGGACCTCAAGGATCATCTGGTCCAAACTTTCTTGGCAAAAGCACAGTCTAGACAAAGTGGCCTAGCACCTTGTCCAGCTGAATCCTAAAAGTGGCCAGTGTTGGGGAATTCACCACTTCCCTGGGGAGATTATTCCCATGGCTGATCTCATTGTGGAAAATTTTCCTCTTCATTTTTTTGGGGCTTTTTTAAATGTTTGGTTGGGGTGTCTCTGAAATTATTTTTTTTTTTCTTCTGGTTCCTAGCTGGCTGTTTTTTCCAAGACAAAGATGTTTTGAGACATTTGTTCCTTGGTCATACATCCAGTGCCTCTCTTTGACAGTTTTTAAGACAGAATTGCTCCTTTTGCCAAGCTTAGGTTAAGCATTCTGTGTTCTCTTGCATTCTCGCATTTTTGTAGAGCCCTGCAACAAAGACATCTGGATCCTTTTATAGTGCTAGTGATCAAACTAAAGAATTAATACTAAAAGCTAATCCCTGCCCAAAGAGTGGCTCAACACTTTTTTTTTTCTTTTAGTTTTGGTTGGGTTTGTTGTTTTTTTTTTAAAGAGCATGCGGTGCTGCCTGACTAGCTCAGTTCCCAGACATATGGATGCCTTCCAGCCACCCCGATGGCAGAGCAGGCTGGCAGCAGCCTTAATGCCAATGCCATAGGCACACTTGATTGCACAGCCTCCCCTGCACTATGGGGGGGAGCCCTGGGGGACACCCAGGCTGGCACTTCCAGCAGAAAGCTCTCTTGAGGTGCCCCTCAAAAGATCACAGAGCTGCATCCAAAGACCTTGTGGATTAAATGTGTGGGATATTTGTCACTGTCATCTTTTGAAGATTGTTGTCCCTGAGCTGAAGGGTTTTGGCAGGCTGTGTGCTTGGTGTTAAACTCTGACTCTGAGTAACCAATAATGAACTATTCGCTGTCAGCAAAGATTAATTTATGAGTATAATAATAGTTATGTGCATACTATTAAATATTTCTAAATGGAATTTGTGCACATATGGGATAAAGTCAGTTTTGTGACATGTCTTAACTCTGGTCCAGTTTCATTAACTTTTATTTTCCTCACCTGTTTCCACTGTCATTACTATCAGCCTGGGGGCAGGCATTTTTGAAACATTCATTTTAATTACAGCCCAATAAGAATACAGCCTCTTGTGATATTCATCAGCAGAATACTCAAGAAATTTTTAATATATTGAAAATAAATCCTGTTTATAGCATACTGCTTTCCCAACTGTAGAAGATTTTAGCAGTTCATATATCATGCATTTACCACCTTTTTAACATTTAAACAGAGCCTGGAATTTATACCCTTTGATGACTCACTGGTCCCCACTGCTCAGATGTAATCACCACTCAATAAGAAGTGGAAGTAGTGAGTGAACACAACTAATACTGCAGTGCCAACCTGAGTGGCAGAGCTGAGCAAAGTGGATTAATAAATACCAGCATGATCTATTCCCCGCAGCAGTCATGGGCACCCCAGCACAGGCTGGGTCTGATCCATACACATGCAAAGCCAGGTAACAGAGAAAATGAGACTGCTGGATGCTCAGTATAGAAGCTCGTTATAAAAGTTTTACTGGTTTTGTAACACACTTGAGGAATACAACTTTTGGTGAATGAATGATTAACCATTTGCTGCGAGCTCAAGGAAATTGCAGAACAAAATATTTGTAGAAGCCTTTTGAATAGACTTTGGCACAGAGCACCACCTCTGACAGGCTAACTGTACCTTATTATGGTAGGAAAACACTTCATAGAACCATTAGCAAGGAAGTGTCCAAGGAAAAAAACTAACTTGTCACTACTGGGAACCATTAGCACACAGTACTACTGGCCTTTTTCCCTGACATGTGGAAGGGTTGAACACAGCAGCCAAATATTTGGCCTCGCAGCTCTGCAGCTAATGTCCTTTTGCAATTAAACACAGTGAGCTGGTTCTGCCTTCATCTGTGGGCTTTAGCTGAAACTGAGATCAGGCAGTGGCTTGGCATATCGCTGACCCTGACGGGCATCTCCAATATCTCCTTTTGTGATGGGCAGGACCACTCTGCTTTGGCACCTGCAGCAGATGCACCAGTTGGTGTGTTTAGGAGTTGCTGGGAGGTGCAGCAGCAATAGGCTGCAGCTTGCTGAAAAGTATTCCCAGGATTAAGTCTCTTGCCAGCCCAATCTGCCATAGGAGGTGTCCGTAAATCCCCCCAGCCTGCCCGGAGCCAGCCGTGTGGCTCCTTCACAATGCATGAGACTCAGCTGCTCAGGATTGCTCGCACCGAGATATGCAGTTTAAAGAACCCAATTTCACCGAGGCTACCCTGATTTACCCCTCTTTATGATCTGACCATACACATTTATTTAAAACGCTGTCAGATTCAAGGCATCTTAGAGGCCTGCGTGGTCTCTATTGCCTTTAGGATGAAATAGTGTATCAAGTGACATAAACTTCAGTGCTGGCCCTAGGTATTTATGGCTGTTGTAGTCCCCTTCAAACGGATGCCTGACAAACAGCAGCCAAGTGAAGCAAGGTGGCTCAGGGATGAAAAGGCTTTTTTAAGCAAAAATAATGCATCACCTTCTCAAGGCCTGACCCTGCCTAGATGCCTCCTAGTTGGGTTGCGAATGAAAGTCCATCAATGGCAGAAGCACCTCTGCAGGCCATAGAAAGGGAAGAAAGGAGAAAGATTTGAAGTCAGCCATAGTCAGAGCTTCTTCCTGTCAATCCCACCGCAGAGCCATTGAGTGGTGCCCCTCCAACTCCAGCATAACCATCATACCTGGAGCCATGTCTCTCAGCGTGTATTGTTCCCAGAGTAATTTCTTTCTACCCCTCAAGCCATGTGGACTTGATGGAAAACAATTCTAGGGAGATGTCACCTTCCTGGGACCACAAAAGCTTTTAATCTGGCTGGCTGCTCCCATACTGTGTCCACAACTGTTTCACTTCAGTGACAGGCTCCTCTGCTCTCTTCTACCCGGCAATAATCACCCTCCTTCCAACCCAGATTTCTCTCTCCATTCCTTTATTTCCTTTGTTTAGTTAATCCTCGCTAATGAACTCCTGAAAAATTAAATAATTAAAAAATGTATCTTAGAATTCATTTGTTGTTTGCCAGCCATCACTCTGTTCGTATTTTATATTCCTCTGCCTTGCCTGTTTGAGCAAAGCCTTTTTGGGTCAGGGACTCTCACCGAACAGCAATGCACAGCACTGTGAGCTCACACAATAGGCTTCTAATCTCAGTTGACCCTCCAACAACTCTTAAGCTTCTACTGCCACACATATCAACATATAATTTCAGCTAAGAGATGTCAATGAGTGCCGAGGCCTCCATTTTAAACTGCGATCCCTCTATTTGCCTGAAAGACCGATTTGTGATAACTGAGGGACTGAAGTGTGGAGTGCTGTACCTTGTGCAAAACCCCTGTGTTTATTTGTGAAAGCAATTTTTTAAACAGGCCCCAGGACTACCCTTATAGTTTCAACCATAGGAATACGCTGCAAGCAAATCACTTTTCTTGGTCCTTAGGCTGATATAGTTGGAATTTATGTCACCGCAAAATTAGGAACGTAGTCTGTGCTGATCATTTGTGTTCTCTCCATCGACAGCAAAGACAGACAGACATCTTCAGAGGCTGGTTCATCTCAGGTGTCAAAGATCCCCTACCTGATGGCTCCATGGATCTGCTCTCCAGACAGTTGAGAAAACCAAATCCTTCCCTCAGTAAAGACACCCCTTGGAACAGAAAATAAACTGCTCCTGCAGGTCCAATTTGGTTTTGCTTCTCCTTTCCATGTGTAAAGTGCAAACCTAATATGTTGCCTCTTTGTGCCACCTCCATATTTGTATTCCACCTACCTTTACAGTTTATTCAGCCTCACATTAAAAGATCACTATAAAGATGGCTGTTACCTATATTAAACTGAAAATGGAACCAGTAGAGAAATATATCCTCTATGAATCATAAATTTTGCAAACTGCTAACATTTGTTTTCAGTACTTGTTTGTGAGCCTACATACCCACTCCCAAGTCTTAAAAGCTGTCCATGTGGTGTGTCCATATTGTGACACCAGAGAGCTAACCTGCAGGAGACCCAAGTGCTGGCTATCCTACTTGAAGTCAAAAAGTTTGTAAGGCAGTAATTACACTGAATCTGTTTGTTAAAATATTTCATCTTTATGGGTGGGCTTCTTTCCCATCAGTTTAACCTATTTCAGTTCCAGTACTTCCCATTGCCTTCCTCTGGAGACAATTGCCAGGGTACAAAGAGCAAGCAATGCATTTTCCCAGATTAAACAGAGAAAGCAGAATGAATCACTGCTTCACATAGTCTTTTTTTGAAGCAGAGCCAAGAGAGACATTGATTTAAAGAGTAAAGTAATTGGCACTTTGAGTTTTGATCTCACATATAGAAAACATAAAATTCAAGAGAACAGAGAATTCATCAGAATTGATCCAGTGGCAAGGTACTGCAGAACTTCTGAAAGAACATTTCAAATAAAGGCTAATCCAAAAACCTTTCCAGCCTATCAAATTTCTTCTCTCTGGAGGAAACAAAACAAAAAACAAAAAACCAAAAACCAAAAAAGAGTGGTTGTTTTATTTTTGGTTTGGTCTGGTTTTCTTTTTGGTTTGTGTCTGGAATTTTGGGCATTTGGGTTTTTTTTTTGCCATGTTATTCAGGTTAAAAAGAAATTGGGCAAAATAGGTGAAATTTACATAAGAAACGTCCTCATATATTACAGCTTTGGAGTTGCAATACACTTACCTTAAGCTCCAGTAAAAAGTCCAGATTAATTAATTGTAGCAAGTCTTCCTGATTTATTTAAATGGGGTTGGGTCGGGTATGTGAATAAACAGAAGTAGTCCAATTTCTAGGATTAAAGGCTCTAGTCTCTGCTGTGCTAGCAATTGCTGATCATCAAGATGTGCTACAACAGCACAACACCTGTTTCCCAGACTCTCCATGAAGAAGGAGGAAGTGATTCAGCTGCGTAAATCAACAAAACAAATGCAAACCAAGATTCCAGCAATTTTTGCATTTTATTTTTTTTTGCAAGAGAGATAGACAATAGCAACAGTGTGTCTCAACAAATGCAGAACAAAACTGAAATAGCATAGGGTACTCTACATTAAGGAGGAAATTGTAAATTCTCAAGGTGAGAAATGCTTTTTTTTCCTGGTTTTGCATTGCATTGAACAAACCAGAAAAATTTTGGCTGTAACTGAGAGGACAGTAATGAAGAGTAGACCTGGCTGTTTTCCTCTTGGCTGCTGGGGTGTAGTATTACTCAAAGCTTTGAAGTGACAGTTAAATGAGAGCTGTGGTGTCAGGGATATACCAAAAATGCATTTGTTATTTTCCTCTTTGTATAACTTTGTTTTCGCCTTTATAATGCAAGATTTAATATTTTCCTTGGTGGAGTAAATATGGAGGTTGCACACTAAATCTCATCTGCTCTGACAATAAAATATTACAAAAATGAGTTAACTTGCTTCTCCAGCAGCCACAAGTCATGCACCACAGCTTGTCCAAAGAGAGCCTCTGGGAACATCTGTAACCCAAGGGGAGTTTCAGAATCACTGGTACTGGAATTTGTCACCTGTTAAGAGGCTAGAATAATTTTGGGGGTTACTATTACTATGTGCCCACCCCCAGGGAAAGACCCTGCTCCAGGCAGAGACCAAAGTATCCAAGACAAGGAGCACCAGGAAAGAAACTCTGCCACCCCCACAGATTAGTTCAGTAACAAACACTGTGCCAAAGAGGAGGCAAAAGTGCAAAATCCTCACTTCTGGTAATAAAACAAATTCTTATTTATTTTTGGGATGGACAGAAGATAATTTCCAGTTTAGAATAGTGAACTATTTTTATTCCTTGAGTAAAGCAGTGGTGCTGCTTGTTACAAAATATCAACAAAGCAGAAAACTTGGACCATTGGCTATAGATGTATTGACTGATGAGGTTGTTAATTTGCTGTTTTCAAAGCAGGGTACTGGGTAAATCCTCTGAGATATGGCAACTGTCCAAAAGATTGAACAGAGAAGACAGGAAACAAATTTTTCAATATTTTGAAAGGATAATGTGCTGAAAATGTAACTATAGGACTGTCAATTTAGTGCTTACCCAGGGCAAAATCTCAGGAAGGCAAAATAGGATGTTTTCGATAAAAAATTAAGGGCGAAGAGAATAATTAATACCAGACAACATTGTTTAATGAAACATAAAACTTTAAAGATAAACCATTTACACTATTGGTGGGACTACTAGTCTGATAAAATGTGCATTTGTTAAAATAGCAATGTTATATAAGGCCATATTACTTTCTCGTTTAAAAAAAAAAAACGTGTTCAAACTTCAAAGTCTAGGTACACAAATTAAAAATTTACTAGAGAGATTTTAAAAGAAATACTAAATGGGAATAATTTTTAAGAAATATCATTTCTAGTAGGGTTTTCTTATCCAAATGTAGTTGAGGGGAATTCATGGACTGAGAGGGAATGCAAGAGAAATTGTTGGTAAAGGCTGTGGTTGGCACCAAATGAATGAGACATAAAAATAACTTCTAGAGAGAGGTCCAGACAGCAGGAAAATGTGATCTGTTTTCTTTTAATTAAAGAGCTAGGTGCAAAGATCAAACAGCTAGGAACTGGGAATGTGGACGGTAAGTGAAATAAAAAATGAATTAATGTTGGCAAGAAAAAACCCACCCTTTTTTAATGAGAGGAGACTGGAGAGACTTCAGATGAGATCCCTAGAACGGTTTGAAATTTGGAAAACCTTTAATGAGCTTAATGAGAAGAAGCTCAAGTGAATTTTCTCTCATCTTCATGCTTGCATTTCTAGGCAGCCCCAGACACAGCAAACGCCACCTGCTGAGTCCCTGCCCATGATTGCTGGGACTGAGGTGACTCCTTTAAGGCCAGGACAAGAGAAAACATTTATTCCAGGTAACATTAGATACTTACAGGTTACTCCTCTACAGGTGAAGGCTGGAAAATATGGGCTGAGGAAAGAAACGAGAGACAGCCAAAGATGAAAATAGCTCTGGACAGATTAGGACATCACTACAGGACAAGCGAGGTTCACAGGTACCTCTGAAGGTCATCTAGTCTAATCTCCATGCTCAGAGCAGGATCACCTTGTGTTGGGTTTGTGTTGCAAGGTACCTGGGGGGCTACAGGGGTGGCTTCACTGAGAAGCTGCTAGAAGCATCCACTATGTCCAATGGAGCCAATGCCAGCCAGCTCCAAGTCAGACCTCCTGCTGGCCAAGGCCAAGCCTGTCAGTGATGGTGGTAGTGCCACTGGGATAACACATTTAAGAAGATGGGATAAAAATAGACTGGGCAATTGCAGATGGAGAGAGAAGTGAGACTACATGAGAGAAAAAATTTTGAAGACACCAAGGTCAGCAAAGAAGGGGGGGAAAAAGGTGCTACAGGTGCCGGAGCAGAGATTCCTCATGGAGAGAGAAGCTTACACTTAAGCAGGTTTGCTGGCAAGACTTGTGACCCCATGGGGGACCCACACTGGAGCACTCTGTTCCTGAAGAACTGCACCCCCATGGAAGGACTCACTATGGAGAAATTCACAGAGGGACTGTCTCCCGCAGGAGGGACCACATGCTGGAGCAGGGGAAGAGTGTGAGGAGTCCTCCCCCTGAGGAGGAAGGAGCAGCAGAGACATGTGATAAACTGACCACAATCCTCATTCCCCATCCCCCTGTGCTGCTTGGGGAGGAGGCAGAGAAATGGGGAGTGAAGCTGAGCCTGCGACAAAGGGAGGGGGACAAGTGTTTTAAGTTTTAGTTTTTGTTTCTCATTACCCTTCTGTGATTGGATTGGTAATAAATTAAATTAAATTTCCCTAAATTGAGTCTGTTTTGCCCATTACTGTGTGATCTCCTTGTCCTTACCTGGGTTCTTTTCATTATATTTTCTTCCCTGTGTCCAGCTGAGGAGGGGCATGATAGAGTGGCTTTGGTGGGCATTCAGCCAGGGTCAACCTACCACACACCTAACAGCATGTTGTTCAGGACTGTCCAGTTTGGTTTTGAATATTCATCTCCTCCCTAGGCACCCTAGTGAGTGTTGGTGCCTGATCACCCTCAGAGTAAAGAAAAAGGGGGGTTGTTTGTTTAGACAGAATTTTATGTATTTTAACTTATGCCCATTGCTTCTTGTCCTGTGACTGACATCAAGAAGAGCCTGGCTCCATCTCTTTTACTCTCCCTCTTCCAATATTCACCCACATGGATAAGATCGCTCTGAGCTTTATCTTCTCCAGGCTGAACAGTCCCAGCTCTTTTCTTCTGTCCTCATATCAAAGATGATTCAGCCCCTTATTCATCTTCTTGGTCCTTTGCTGGAATCACTTCAACATGTTCATATCTTTCCTGTACTGGGGACCCCAGAACTGGACCCAGCACTCCAGTTGTGTCTCACTAGTGCCAAGTAGAGGGGAAGTATCACCTCCCTTGACCCACTGGTAATGCTCTTCCTATTGCAGCCCCATTATCAGGACAGGAAAGGATGGGATAAGTAAATGACATAGAGAGGAGTCAGAAAACCACATCTGCCTCTCAAAAAGGGGAGAAAAATGATTGCAAAAGGAAAAATGTTAAGTCGAAGCAGCAAATAGCAACAGTGTGTATTTTGTTCATTTGTTCTTCAATAAGATATATCAGAGAAAAAGCCTGTTGATGAAGGAGTCAAGAACGTGGAAAAAGAATCCACAGGTTAGAGGTACCTCATTTAATTCAGCTGTTGAAGTAGAGGGACATAACAAGAAAGAGGGCACGACTGAAGGAAAAGAGGAGGAATGCTTAAGAGAGGAAGTGAAAGGTATATCTGACAGACAGTCAGTATCCAGGAGCAGGACTGGAGAACACAAGCATCATCTGGAAATATAAAGGAGTAAGTGAGTGCCCTGTGTGAGGAGACTCTTAGGGAAGACTACGATGGGGAACAGAGTCATGGCATGGGCCACAGCAGGAACATCCAGCTGTTGAGCTAGATAAAGCCATATGCCTTCTCACCTCACATAAAATTCTATCCTTTTTGCATATAGCAGAAGATCCATAGAATCATTGAATTGTCTAGGTTGGAAGGAAACTTTAAGATCATCTAATCCAATCATCAACCTAACTCTGATTAAAAAAAAAACCAACCCACAACCCATCACTAAACGATGTCACTAAACACTATGTCAAGCAGTCTTTTGAATACCTCCAGGGATGGTGCTTCAACCACCCTCCTGGGCAGGCAATTCCAATGCTTAATAATGTTTCCAGTGTAAAGTTTTTCTTAATATTCAGTCTGAACCTCCTCTGATGCAACTTGAAGCCATTTCCTCTTGTCCTCTCGCCTGTGACCTGGGAGAAGAGACTGACCTCTGCATCTCTACACCCTCCTTTCAGGGAGTTATAGAGAGCAAGAAGGTCTCCCCTCAGCCTCCTTTTGTCCAGGCTGAACAACCCCAGCTCCCTCAGCCTCTCCTCATAAAGCTTGTGCTCCAGACCCCTCACCAGCTTCCTTCTCTGGTGTCCTTCTCTGGACTCACTCCAGCACCCCAATGTCTTTTTTGTGACCAGGGGCCCAAAACTGGACACAGTACTCGAGGTGGGGCCTTGCCAGTGCCGAGTACAGGGGTACGATCACCTCTCGGGCCCTACTCACCACACTGTTCCTGATACAGGCCAGGATGTTGTTGGCCTTTTTGGCCACCTGGGCACACTGCTGGCTCATGTTCAGCCGACAGTCGACCAACATCCCCAGGTCCTTTTCTGCCAGGCAGGTCTCCATCCATTCTTCCCCAAGCCTCTAGTGCTGCCTAGTGTTGTTGTGACCCAAGTGCAGGCCCTGGTGCTTGGCCTTATTGAACTTCATTCCATTGGCCTCAGTCCATCCATCCAGACTGTCCAGATCCCTCTGTCCAGATCCTCTCATCTTGGGTGCTTAAAACTACCCTAAAGAGTGCAGTGGTTAAAATATTCTCCAAGACAGGACATAGGGATTTGGATTTCTTGAAGCAGAGTCATGAACTGAACATGGATGAGTCCCATAAAATGTAGGCTATGAATTAGCTCCCTTTCTAGTAGCTAGTAATCTTCTGCCTCAGTATCTGCGTATTGGGGCACATACCAGAAAGAAGGCACACATATACCTAATCCTATCACATCTAAGGCTTTCTGTAAATCTTGGATCTTTTTTAAGAATAAAATCTGAACAAAGACTGCAAATTGAATGAAACTGTCCAAACATGCACATTTTTAAAAATGAATCGCAAGAACAAAAAAATCTTTAATTTACCAGGCAAGTTGTTAAGAAAATTCAATACCAGATACCTGAAACTTGGCAAGTTCGAAGTATGAGTCAGGCAGATATTTTTAACAGCAGGGATAGTTAAAACATTGGAACAACTTTTAGGTACATAATGGAGAATCAATCTTGGAAGTCCTTAAACAAACGTTGCATTTATTCATAGGAAGGTAGTTTCTGATTTAGGCAGACTATAAAATCTAAACATAGGAATCTTGCTGTCAAGTTATATCGCAATTCAGAATAGCTAATCATAATGGTTTAGTCAGTTTGTTAAAATGAATTTTGTCTCAGCAATGAAAAGAAGGCAGTTTGCTTTTGTACTTTCCAGCACCATACCACTCCCTGTTGGAAGGTTAGTTTCTGAAATAGCAAGATCATCAATGCAGATTATATTAAAGCAACAACAATTTCAAAAACAAAATAAAAAAAAAAATGAACCTCCATTTACTGTTATATAGTAAGGTAATCTGGTTTTAAGCCACTGCACAGTAGATAATTAATTCAGTTGGTGTAAATTATAACTAGAGGAATCCACATTTGAAAACCTTTATCAAAGGTTTACTCTAACAGATAGGTAGTGAACACACTCAACAATCAGTTCCTAACTCTCGACAGACATAAAGTTATTTTCCCAGTCTATTACCAGTTTATTTCATTATAACCTATTTAAAGAGATGTCATAACATCCCTTTGCTTTCAAGCTTAAAGTTTTGGCAGGATGTGTGTGTGGTGAGGTGGTAATTCTGAGATACTGCAAGCTTTCCAAAAGGATAAGAACAACATTTTCCAGACATCCTACTAACATCAATTCGTGGATGCCTGTAACTTCTTATCATCTCTGTTGCAGGTTATGGCTCTCAAAGACACTTCCTGGGCCGCTGTTCATATAGATTTGTTTGTTCTGTTCAGAAAGATAGGAGAGGAAAAATTCAGATACTTCACCACTCAAAAGGGCTGGAATGGTTAATGTCTGAAATAGTTTGTAGAAAACATTTCAAATAGGAGATTGAAATGCTGGATAAGGGGAAGCACTTTGAAGATTGTGATCAAGTTCTATCTTTGAAGACAGCCAAAAGAAAGTAGACAAGCTTAATGGAAGAGGTTACTCAAGGTGACTTGCCACCGCTGTTCCTGAATGTGAAAGTAGCAGGTTAATAAAAAGTTCTTTTTCTTTGGATAGAGAAACACAGCAACATCATCACACTGAATTTTAACTTGCCAGTGCCCATGGTGACTTCCCTTCCCACTTGGCTTTTGTCAATGGGGTCTAGGGGTATGGTACGTCAAGTGTGGAGAGGCTGCAGGTTCACTACTTCAAAAAGACCACCTACAAATCTTAGTCTGATTAGAGTACAATACAAGGATCTGATTAAAGCAACCACAATTACTGTAAAAAAGTATGTGCACACACATACATATATCCCTCTCTGCACACATTTAGCCCCAGACCTGAGATGTACTAAAGGAGGCTGGGCGAGGGGGTTCTTGGAGGGAGATGTGAGTTTCATTTCCAAAGCAGCGGGCCGACAGCACAGCCAAGTACCACATGCAATACAGTGCCAAAAGTCTTCCCAAGAAATTTTCCCCATGTCAGACACTTTAAAAAAGGCTAAACTTTTCTGAGTATTACCAATATCCCCGGCATTTCCTATTAACATCAGCTAGCTAGTAGTTTGAGAGAATTGAGTAATTCTCTGAGGCAAAGGGCAACTGTATAGATTCCCAGAAGGGAAAGAAAACATAGCAACATCCACGGTTCAAAAGAAAGCTTCAGGTGATCCATTATGAAGCTCCCATGTTGCAAAGGTGATGGAAAAATACTGCGGTGTGCATGCAAGCTGAAAAAATCCCCAACAAAACACTTAGGAAACCTTTAACTTTGCATGTAGATGTACATGTAAATGCCACAGATAATTTTTTTTGTCTGCATGGTTTATCTAACATGTACTGTGGACCCTTCTTTTCCATTAGAAATATACTGGTCATGCATCTGATTTATGGAAAGTAGTAAAATGTTTTCATCTGCAGAAACAGGGAGATATAAATTAAGTTCCATTAGATGACAGTGACAAAGAAAAGCAAGAAACTAATGCTAACTTTGCAGTAGTTTTTCCCACACATGTAACAGAAGTTACCAAGGTAAAACAGGCAAAGTGAAGAACTGGTATATCATATCACAAAAGATTTGGGAGAGATAGAATAAATTTCAGTGTTATTTCAAATTTTATTTCTTTCATGCGTTGTATTTTTCTAAGAACATATTTTAAAGATCCTGTCTACAATATGCGCATTTATTTCTTCTTGAGTCTGCTGTTGAATATAACAGTAAAACAATTCCACAAAATCCCCACCAAAACAAAAACCCCCCATACCAACAATTCTTCTCCTTCCCATCCCAAAAGAAAACCCTCTATGTGCTTTTTTAGTTCAAGTTTCTGAGAAGCTTTTGCGTATAGAGTAGCAGTAAACACAGATGTTACTGTAGCTTCTGCAGTCACTAATGTCTTCTTTTTTCTGAGATCCCAAAGACTAGGATAATTACATTCTGCAAGAGACAAAACAATTTATGAAAAAAAAAAGTGACACATTCTCTTATTAAAAATTAAATAGGACTTCCATAATCAGCAGCTTCAAATACGCATGAATAATGACAGCTAGAAACCAGGCTCTGCAGATTGCTCATGAAGTGGGTGTGAAGCTGAAGTCAGGGTAAGAAAAAAAATCACAATGATAAAAGAGCTCTTTCTTGGAGCTTTTACAAGGTCATTTGGCCAAGGCCAGATAAAAGTGAATATTTCTCCGATACCCTGTAACAAGAAGGAGAAAACAGAATGAAAAATCATCTTTGCAGAAAAAAAACCAAAAACTCAAAGTCAACTTCTCTAGGATTAAGTCCACTGGAAAATAAAGTCTGCCTTTTCTTATGACAGGTTTTAGCTTTTAATTATGTAAAGCCTTCATGAAGGGATTTCTATCTTTTTGTAAATTTAATTCACAAAATGTCCCAATTATCCGCAGACATATTATTAACTCGCTGAACAATATATTAATGTAGCAAGCTGAAATGTGTTTTCCAAACACCAGTAAAACAAGGCTTAAAAAAATACACCCATCCATAATTCTTGTACAGTTCATATGCAAACATATTATTGGTATTGTAGATATTGTGAAAAAAAAACCCAAACCCCAAAGAATCCAATGCGTTTAACTTCTTCAGCTGCCCACAGTCTACAAAACCTAATAGTATTGTGGGCTGCAAAAAGATGGCAATTTCTTCTCCTGTGGGGAACTGTCCTTACCTACTCATTGTCATTTCTTTAATGAATTTGAGTTAATTTTTAATAACAATTTTGCTCCTCACAAAACTGAAATGGCGACTCATGGGAAGCCAACGATATTCTTTAGATACCATCTTCAGAATACAACCCTGCTGCGAAAATACTAAAATAACTGTTGGAGCAGAAAATGAGGAAGAAAGTCATAGAAGAATATCTGCATCTGGGGGAGAAGGGTTGAAAACAAGGGCTTTTTACAAGTTTGATTTTTTAAAATTCCTCTTTATAAGATCCTAGCTCTCAAAAAAAAAGTTATGTCAAAGCTATCTCCTAAGGCAAGGATAATGTATGTCAGTACCTGAACTTCCTTCAAAAGTCTCCGAGCCTAGAAGTAAAGGCTCTGCACAAATCTTTATGTTACAACTGGGAATTAAGGTATGGAACTGCTTTCAGAAAAGAACCCAGGTGTAGTGAGCCTTATGAAAAGGTAATTTGAAAACAGAGGTAATTTGAAAATCTCTCCAATTCAAGAGTGATACTTTACTGACAGCCTCCACTGATACAAACGATCTCCCTTTTTGCTCATGGGAAAGAAATAGCAGAAAGAATGCAGCCCACAACAAAGTCATCCTCAGGCTACAGAAAGTTTGCAGAATTGCCTCCTGCATTTCCAGCCACATTCCTCAGCTGCCCAGGTTTATCTACTCACAGTCCATAACACAGAGAACATGCCTCCATTGAGGCTTTAGCACTAAATATCAAGGCACCCCCAGCAGATGCCTTCCATGCCATCAGCACTTCCTCTGGCTTGAAATACATGTTCTGCAGTTCTTTATGCGAATATGTTTCAGAAAAGGTATGTGCCATTGCCTGGCCCCAAACTCAGAGCTGGAAAGCATTTATTTTAAGATCCCTTCTCATATCACTTGAGAATTAAACCACATAAGCTGTCATAATGAAATGTCAAATATGAAGCTCAATTAACATCAGCACTGGAACTCAAATGATGAACAAATTCATTATTCTTACCTTTCTCCTCCTTTATTTCAAGTAGTTTGACTCCTGGATAAAAGAAAAAAAGAAATGCACTAGTACAGTGCCATGTACAATGTACAGAACAATCACATATTTATGCAAGAAATTATGGTTCTGTTCTCCAGTTGTGTGGAACTTTCTTGATTACTTGGTGCCCTTTCCTGTCTCTTGAAACTCCACTTAAAATAACAAGTAAACGCTTCTGCAAGATTCCAGTTCTAGCAATAAATAGTTCTTCGATTTTAACTCAATATGAATAGCAGGGTGTATTGACTCAGGAGATAAATATATCTTGTTTTTGCTGGAAAAAAAAAAATCAATCTAGAAGTGTTCCGAATATTTTCAGATGCCTCAATCCTTTCGTGATCTCACACAATTTGAAAAGTTTCTTCCGCTCCTCCCCAGACTGTCGCTATTCCCTTTTTAGGATGAGATTTTCAAAGGAAAGAATGATTGAGCTCAAAGACAAGCCAGGCAGAACACATCTGCATATGCTGTTTGACTGCCTTGTCAGAGGTAAGTCATTAAACTCAGCTACAACATGCCTAGACCTACTCATCTGAGGTTCCTATATCAATGCTGATGCTTCTGCTGAGTAGTTTATTTATTTTCTGCCATCCTTCTGCCAAGAAAGACAAGCACACTACTCTTGATAGGAAAAAAAAACCCACACAAAACAAACAGTTTTAGGAAAAAATTCAATAATCTTTCCAACTCAGATTGTACATTGACTAGTCAAGCTAAAGCTAAGTTAGCAACTTTGTTAAAACAAATGTGGATTGCACTGTGGAACCTTCTTATGTAAATATTCTCTTCTCAATATTCCCATGTTAAATAGAAGTTTTTTCATTGTGCTGGGAAACCAGCATTTTCAGTGCAATTCTGTCCATCTAAAAGTTGATGAAAGTCTGCATTAAAGACTGATTGTGCATGGAAAACTGTGACATGGATGTTGGCCTTGTAACTTTAGGGACCTTTGAGCTATGGTTCTTTTTTGCTGTGAAACAATAAACTTGATGAGATGCCCCCTCTCCAATTGGTAGCAAATAGGATAAATCAAGTGCTGTCTGAGACTCCAAAGAAACATGCCCATGGATCATGCTGCAAGAACTAAACCAAGTGCTAACCCATAAACCATGCTTATTTAAAATAGTTTTATCCATAAATTTTGTTTTCTCCAAACAGATTTATCTAGCATCCATTGAGTTCCTGTTCTTCTTATGGGAAAGGAAAAAAATGTGGCTTCCTGTCACGCTGCACCTGTGCATTCAGGGCATAGTTGCTTCCCACAACAAAGACCTAGAATTATGCATCCACTGAAAGAGCAGAATCAGCATCCAAGAGAGCATTTCTCATTCTTCTGCATGACACTGGGTGTAATGGAGACATGAAACGGGAAGGTGTAATATGTCATGTTGCCTTCTACATTCTACTGTAGCTCAGAGAGTTATAACAAGTCAACTAGCATTTCATTAAATAAGAGTAGGTATATAAATTTAATCTCTTTGCCATTTGACCTCTCCCCATTAACATAAATAGACAAAAGGGTCCTTGACAGTGAGTGCTCCATTTCCACACAAAAAATAAACAAGGGCTTTGTTTCAGGCTCCTCATGCATTAGCACTTGGCCTCTGCAAATCCCTCTATACTCAAACACATGGGCAAATCTCATAAGAGAGTGAATACAAAGATGTACAACTGCTTTAAAGTTATTCTTCTGTAAAAACAGAAGTGTTTTAATATTTAAATAAAACTGATCATTTGTGCCATTACTGTGAACAGATACTGTCTCAGTCATAGATCCCAGCTGAATAAGGATTAAATCTTATTGATTAAACTTTGATGTCAAAATGACAAATGTTGGGGTTTTTTTACCCTCATAGCCTAAAAGGTTTAGCCTTATGTTAGAGATAATGCCAGCAGAAAGGACATCAAAACTTCCTTGAAAGCCTACATAAGACTCGATGCTCTCTCAAGAGTGCAATTGCTCACAGAGAAAAGTGGAAATTCATTAATTTGACTTCCCATTAAAACAGGAAACCACACAACCACCCAGAGAGCTCCCTGGCATTTATAACCAAAAAGGGAGAAAAGATTACTGTCATGAAGATACTTCTTGAAATAACAGCTCATAAATATTTCTAATAAAACACAAGATGTCTGGAGGGCAGATGAATTAATGAAAGCTGCTTTCCTATCGATTAGGGGACAATTGACAAATCGATAAACAGGGCAATGCAACTGTTCTCCTCACCCTTGCCCAGACACACACAATAAATTTGCCTATCCCAGCACCCCTCCATCTCCCCTGGGATATCCATATCCCCTTTTCCTCCAGGAAAGCAGGGCAGAGCAGCAGCTGCTCTGGAGCTGTGCCCACACTGATCAGCTGGGGGGCTGCAGCCAGTCAACACATGTAGTATCCAGGTCCTTCCCACCACCCCTCAGAGTAGGGAACTGGTTTGGGGTCTCTCCTCCTCTACCCAGCCATTGCTTTTCACAAAACGCATAGAAACTTAATTATCTTCAAGAGTTATACTCCCTTTCAAATTTGGCCAAGATAGGCCACTAGGTTGAACACCGTATTACATGTAGGCAGACAGCGTGATCATACAAACTTCATTTCCTTAGGAAATCAGGCTAATAGAAATAATAATAATGAAAACTACAGCAGGTAGATCGATAACACAGTGAGATGTTCAGTTTCTGTAAGTGTGAAGCCATTGTGACTGTACAGAGTTGAAACAAGAAAAAAAAAGGAAGCTGTAAAGGGAACAAATACTTCCTCTTCAGTGCCACTGCACAGAAGGAGCAGGCTCAAAAATTACCTGCAGGTCTTTGGGAACCTTTTCCATTTCTTTTAATCTTAGCATATAGTCTGACCTGCTTCAGTTAACTCCCTTGTAATGGAAAACACCATGCTGCAGACTACTTGTAAGCCCCACCTGGAGATCATCTTTTTTTTTTTTTTTTTTCTGAAAATCCCAAGGGAAGGGAAAAGAATCTTAGTATAATCAAAGACACTGAGGTTGCATCTTCCAGTCTGTCTTTTGAGAGGTATTTTTCTTTCTCGTTCCTCTTACCAATATTCATTTTTAATTCCTTTCCCTGATGACATATGCTTTCATAGTTTGTTCTTTCCTTGCTTTGTTTAGTCTTCTAATCTCACATCATAGCATAAAGGAAAAATGGATAATCTACCATTACCCAACAGAAGGCAGGCTCCTTGGGAGCCATTAAGTAAACAACAGAGTAGGAAATTTATCACTTCTACGCAAATGGTTTTATTGCATTTGTGTTGATGCATTCTTTGAAAAAAATATATATATTTTTACAAAGCATAGATTGCCTGCATATGTCACAGAGCCGTCTGTTGATAAAATTGTGCCTGGGCTGAATGCACTTGTTCAGTGGCACCAACACCTGCCCTGTGTAAGAGGACATATGGCATCTGTCTTAAGGCAAAACTCCACTCCCTCTGCTGACAATGGCAAGGTTTTCAGCAGTGACAGCAGCCGCTCTGGTGGAGATGCTCAAGTTTAGACACTGGGGATCTTGCTTGTGACACAGCCTTTCTTTTATCAGGAAACAGTTTACAAATTGGGGTAAAGGACACAAAGTGAAATAAAAGGAATAATTTCTGCCCTTATTACCTTTGTTAGTCCAGTCTGCATCCAGCAGACATTACCTTTTAACCCTTACTAGGTATCAGTTGGCTCTGTCCTCCCTGAAGTCTCTAATGAACAAAGGCAGCCTCAGCCTGTGGGTCCTGAGCCCTTCACTATTGCCCAGGGCTTGCCCAAAGCTTGTAGTGATTAAGATACTCTTATTTCCACTTCCAGTATTTGGAAAACTCCAGCAGTAAGAGTATCTGCTTCTTCACCATGCCTTGACTTTGTAGATGCTTGAACCCAAGTCTTCCTGGAATTTATCTGCTAAGATACACATCTGCACCAGACAGTTCAACTAAACCAGTTCGAACTTTTCTGGTTATAAACTAAACATTTTTCTCTACACTGCTCAGTCTTTGTAAATCTTCCATTTTTGGAATATGGTCCTTTCAGCAATGGAATTTCAACCTAATGGAAATTTCTATGATAGGACCACTACATCATTTTTTTAACAGTGAAGACTGCAGTTCTAAATAACAGTCACATTACTGAATCATTAGGACAACTGAAAAGATTTAATGGATGTTTAATAGGCTACAGTCAAGATATCTTTTCTTCAAAGAATCCGTGAAATACTATGTATTTTAAATAAGCTGGCTCGTCTTTGTCATAATTTTATATGGGTGAAAAATAAACAGCTGTAGCTTTTATGGGATTTTTTTCCCTCCGCTTTCACTATCATATTAAAAAAATTGCAGCATTTCCAAACACCTTTCATTTAAAGACTTTCAAAAAAACCCCTAGCACTTTCACTGCCCTTGTTCTGAACTTAAGTAAGTACCTTGGATGCAGTTCCCTGCAGTAAGTATCTTGCATGCAAAGCAACCAGGTTCTGCTGCAAGAGCAGCTGTTCCCCCCTCCTCCCATTTGAACAGCTTATATATTTAAGACAGGATTTCTTCTTAAAAGCTATTGTAGGCAGCCAGCCAGGACTGTAACTTCTGTCAGGCAGGCTAAACGCACACAGACACATAACAGTATCTGGGGAAAAAGTCAACTTTTAAACAGAATCACAGAATCACAGAATGATATGGGGCTGGAAGGGACTTCTGGAGACCATCTAGTCCAACCCCCCTTACAAAGCAGGTCCACCTAAAACACATTGCACGGGAACTTGTCCGGGTAGGTTTTGAACGTCTCCAGAGATAGAGACTCCACCACCTACCTGGGCAGCCTGTTCCAGTGCTCTGCCAACCTCACAGTAAAGAAATTCCTCTTCATGTTTAGATGGAAATTCTTATGTTCCAGTTTGTGCCCATTTCCTCTTGTCCTGTCTCTGGGCACCACTGAAAAAACACTGGCCCCATATTCTTGACACCCACTCTTTAAGCATTTATAGGTGTTGATCAGATCTCCCTTCAGCCTTCTCTTCTCCAGACTAAAAAGACCCAAGTCCCTCAGACTTTCCTCATAAGAGAGATGTTCTAGGCCACTAATCATCTTTGTAGTCCTCTGTTGTACCTTCTCCAGTAGTTCCCTGCCCTTTTTGAACTGGGGAACCCAGAACTGGACACAGTACTCCAGATGTGGCCAAAAAATCCCACTGCTTTAACATTCTGTACCCAAAAAGCTTACTCAGGTGCTGTTACTTACGTAGTCCAGACTCCCAGAATATCCAGGCTGGCAGATGCTATTAGGTTGCGCTTTGTTCTGGAGTCGGTCCAGGAAAGCATTATTTACCCTAAAAACAAAACAAAAAATGAATAATGATTGAAGGTACCTGAGGAATTCACAAACTTTTGATTTTTAACATTCTGTGAGTGGCTTTCCCTAGTCTCAGTTCAATACCCCACTTCATATGTTTTTCAAGCCTGTGCTGAGTAACCGTGGACTAGTATGAGATAGGGTGGATTTCATTTTCAATTCACTAGGTGCATCCTTATCCTGTGATCAGTCTGCTGTGATTAAAAGGAATACTTTGCCTGCTGTGAGAAATGCACCAAAATTCTCACACAAATTCTCTGTACAAAGACAACCCATGTACCACCACCCACCTTATCAGGGAGAAGAGCTATTTCAACAATTCACCTTAGGTAGTCTTTCAGCTTTCAGTACAAAAGGAGAGTTTCTAGAAATACTGATTTCCTAATACCAACAAAAAAACCCCAAACACTTAAGCTTGTTACTAATAGAGACAATTTTTGTGTAGCTGACAACTTTCCCTACCATCCAGCTCTGAAATCAACTCTAGAGCTTTCTTGTACCGCTTTACCAATCTGGAAAGCATGCACAAATACACGCTTCCTCAACGTCTTATATATATATTTTTAAACCTTCTGAAAACTGCTTCTTTATTCCCCTTTTTAATGCTTAGGACTGATACACATGCTTAGAAATGACTGTTGTTTTAATGTCTTGCAACGCTATTGGTAAGAATGACGTAAAATGCAAAATATCGGATTATTTCTATCTAGGGACATGAGATGGACTGAATCAAAAATCCTTCATTAACTTCTATGGGTAATTATCTCAATATCTTTGCTAGAGAAAAAAAAAAAAGAAATGAAAGCAGCGTGGAAACTGGTTGCCTACAGAAGTAATTCTTTTTTTATATTTCCCTAATGCTATAAAAAAAGAAACAAATGGTGTTTTCATTTTTGAGCCTGTTTCCTTTTACCAGCTGCCAAAGAAAGCTGACAATAACACTTTGCTTCAAGAAAATGGGAAGTCAATTAAGTGACAGAGGCGCAAGATTAGAGCTGCTGATCACAGAGAGAGCACAGCAGTGGGGCACAGCCTGGGACACGCAGCAATGCAGATGCAGAAGGCCTTGCTGCCTTCTACCAGAAAGAAATTCTTTACAGTGAGGGTAGTGAGACACACTGGAACAGGTTGCCCAGAGAAGCTGTGGATGCTCCATCCCTGGAAGTGTTCAAGGCCAGGCTGGATGGGGCTTTGAGCAACCTGATCTAGTGGGAGGTGTCCCTGACCAGGGCAGGGGGGTTGGAACTCTTTAAGGTCCCTTCCAACTCTAACCATTTTGTGATTCTATGGTTTAGCTGTGCCTGTTAACCCCAGTGCCAGTCAACCACAAAATGTAGCAAGGACAAAGGAGTCCATTCTAAAATAAAGTGAAAATAAATAAATAAATAAAAAGGTAGTTAGATAAATAAATTAAATGTTTCCCAGATGAAACTACTGTACTAGTACTTACCCATGAAACTACTAATAGTTTCTACCCTATGCGGTATCCTACACTGATATTTATTACATAAATAAAATGTAAAAGGCATTCTGGGCCATACTGCATTACAGTGAGCAGCTGTAATGATTGATGTTAGTGGCTCATTTGAAGGCAAAGTTAAACCAGAGGTGAGGTCAGGGATCCTCACTGCAATCATCTAAATCATGAATGCCTGCAATTTCAAAAGCCTTTCCAGATAGGAATGCAATTAAAGTGTATTCTACATTTTTGAATCGTACCTCCTCTGTTCGTTTTGATGTGCTCTTGTCCTGGCTTCCTCTTCCTGCTTTTGTTTAAATTCCATTAATTCATCCTGGGAATGATAAAAGTAAAAATAAAAAACAGAAACCAGCAAACTTACTTTAAACAACAAACTTACTTTTAGTTAACATCCCTATGTTGCAAACCTATTTAATTCCACACAGTATCATTCCCAGAACTTCTCTGAACAGCAGTTTATTTATGTGACTCTATGTTAAAAACTGAGTTCACTTTTCTTTTCAGGGTTGTGCTGGATGAGGTTTTTTTGTACCTTAAAAACTGGGAAGTTACAGGATTCAGATATTTACAATCCTACATTTAAAGGGGTAGGCATCCCAGACACCAGTTTGCTTCCTCTTGCCCCAATGTATAGGTCGGAAGTCCAAGGGAAAAGACATCTGAAGCCATCTAGCAGGAGTGGACACAGCCACCATGCCCGTAGGGTAGCAAGGAATTGTGCCCTTCACCTCCTGCCTCCGTGGAGAGTGAGGAGAGGACAAGAATGGGGGTATGTGATGTGGTGTGTCACCTCCAGCTCCCAAGGCTTCCCAAGGATGAGAGAAGAGCAAACGGTACCTCTTGGTGTGGTGAAAGCATATGCAAGCACCCATCCTTATGTTATGGAATATTAAGGTATATAAGCAGTGTCATTGGGAATTGTTTTCAGAGGAGAGTTTGCTTATGCACTATAGCCAGGACTGTGAAGGAAACACAGCCTGCACGACTCTGCTCTGCATGTGTGCTCATCTGTCTGGCCCTTGCTCCCTGCAATGCACCCAAGAACTGAAGATGCAGATTTTTCTGCACAGAAAATTTGGCTTGCAGGGCGAGGGGGAAGGGATAGGAACTGACCCATCTTTCATATTTTCCATAGCAACAGAGCAGCAGTAGGAATAGGAAGTAAAATTAAACGATGCCGTTAGATAAAAGCTTCAATAACTGAATGGAACCACAAAAGTTTTTTTTAAAAAAAATCAATTTAAGTGGAACATTAAATAAAAACTACGCAATAAATGTATGAAGAAAATCAATAACTGTGAATGTGTTGTGTATCAATATTTGTCTAGCCCTAAAAGAAGAAACAGGATTAAGAAATAAAAAAGCCAACCTTAATTTTCACTGTTTTAAATAACTATTCAACCTGAAAATTAAAACCCAGTATCTGACTTTCCAATATGCTGAGTCCTCTCTTGGAGTAATGTTCTGAAATATATTGTGTGTATATGATGCAGTGTTCAAAGCGTACTGAAAATTTCTAAATCAAGAAATACACGCTAAAACCTGTTCTAAAAAAAAAGAAAAGAAAAACAAGGAACTGACAATACCTATACGTTTTATAGCTACACTGTGCTAGGAGGCACACACAAGACAGAATTCACAATTACTTTAATAAATATCAGTTTGAAGTAGAAACAAGCCAGCATATATCTGAGGGACAATTATTGGAGCCCTTAAAATGTATATTATTTACAGCAGGTTTGTAAGTCGTGCATTTCTCTGTGCTAGAGGTAGCTGCAACTGTGAAGGCACGGAGCACTTGGAACTGTGCACCAAGAAAGAGCAGCCTTAGCAGCAGCCAACACCTGCCTAGCAAACTGTGGGAAAGAGTCTAAAGCTCTACTCGAGCCCCTTAAATCAAATTCATAAAGTCGGGGCATGCTAAATCACATCTTAATTACTTTCTCTACGGAGGAACAAATGTAAAGGATACAGGAGTACAGGCCTTACACCTGTCAGGACCAGCTTTCAAAGACTTTTCCCTTGTATAGTTCCTGGGCATAAGCATATACCTAATGAGAAAGCAATTAAGAGCCTCTTTTTTCCCACCTTTTTGTTTCCAGCACCCTGGCCTCTAAAATAGCTAAAATGAGGACACTTTTCCTCAACATTTAAAGAAAGATATCCGTGAGAGAAGATGAGTCACTTGTCCAGCCCTAGTAGAAAGAAACTCACTGTGTGGAATTTGTTGCGCTAAGATTCTGCTTCTGGGGAAGCAGTTTAACATTAATTTGGATGTTAGTAACAGTCATAGCATAGCAAGAGGCTCAATAGATGCTAATGTGTTTCTGAATGCTTTGCAGTCAATGCTGCCCTCCCCAGATCTTCAGTCAGACCTGGATCCAACACAGGCAACACCACACAGTGCTATGGCCTCATCTAGACGAACTTTATGTGGATATGGATCCCAAATCCATGCCAGAGGGACTTCAGATGCTTTTCAGAAGATAGAGTCCAAACTTGCAGTTAGGACATGCCTGTTTTTTAGTCAATTCAAACCTCTGTATTTAGGTGGTTCGCCAGGGAACAGAGAAGCACTCAGGTTTTACAGCAAATGTGTTTCCACATCCCCATTTGGGGAGGCAGAGCACATGAGCCTCGATTTCCTAGAAAGAGTATTCAGAGTCTGAGATCAACATTAATATCTCAGTAAGATTACTTCTGCCTGAAAGAGAGGAAATTGGTTTCCTATGCCTACAAAATTGGGAACCATGGTCAAAAAGTGCTCTGCACTACTGTTCAAATGGAGAGGCAAGCAGGAGCTAGTCGTCCAGATGCAAATAGCCTTGAACCCAGAAGATAATTGTCCTGTCCCCATCCAAATTTTCACAGTTTGGCTCATCTCTCTCACAATATTTGAAAACAGTGACTAAATCACTTTTGCTGAAGACTATCTCTGTGCATAGGCTACAAGTAATTAATGTATTTAATTGGTTTCACAGCATACAAAAATGATACAATATGCAAACTGGTAATGTATAATTACCTTCCTCCGTTGTTCTTGCTTCATTTCCTCTAATCTTCTGTTGTCATCGTCTTGAAGAGCTTGCTTATAAGTACGGCTCCTAGACTATTGTTCAGCAGAGAATATAAACATATTAGTGTGGGGAAAGGGGGGACCAAAATCCCAAACCTTATTCCCTAATCTTTATACAGGTAATTAACAAAGCAGAAATGGCTGAATGATTCCAGTTACTCAAAAAGAAAAAAAAAGATTCGTCTCAAGACTAGAATTTAAATAACTGAATCTTCTCAGTCATTTGATTTTGCTGAATGTCCATCTGTGCATCAGGACCAGGGAGCCACAGCGCGTGCTATTCCATGTCCCAGTGCCAAGCATAAAGATACCCCGAGTTTTTTGTGAGAAAACACAACCAGGATATATGACACTGAGATGGTTTATTCCAGGAAGAGAGAAAAGTACTGCACGTATTACCAAAGCAGAAGCGAGTGTGGTAACAGAGGGGAACCTAGGATTATTTCCATGGGAGTATTGGAAAGGCATTTGTAGAGGCAGGGCAACAGAAGCTGAAAGATGAAGTATGGTCTATCATTTGTGGGGGATTCAAGAGAACTGAAAATCTGAACCACACATCATGAATGAAGTATTCAGCTGTGTAGGTTTTCATTAAAACAACCATCCCTGGTCTTTCACAAGCTGTAGTTCTCAGCAAAGAGCCAGGCTACCATTAGGATCTTATAGGATCCTTAGGATCCTACAAATAGGAACCTAACTGCAAAGTCTTTGAGCAGGTATGTAGCATAGCATGCTATATAATGAGCCAGTATAATTTAAAACAAGAACTGTGCAGGTTTGACTTTAGTGAGGAATTTGCTGCAGGTCTACACAATGTTCTTGAAACTTGATATATGCATACAGAATGACACCATTAAAATGACAGGCACTCCATTTGATAAAAAGACTGAATAGAGAAAGCAATTATTAATAGTTCAATTTTGAGTTGGGAGGAGTTGTTACATGTGTCCAGGGAGACTCATTCTGTGTCCAATATTATTCATTACTCCCCGTAATGGCTTGGAGAATTGTGTGGAGGGTATGTTAATCAAGTTGGAAGACAGTAAAAATCTACACAGGATTGGTAACACTTTGAAAGACAGGATTAAAATTAATTATGAGCTTGATTAAATAAGCAGGCCAAAAAAGTCACTGATGATAGAGTCACTCCAAAGAAGTCAAATTTGTTCACGCACATCAAGTAATACTTGACAGTGATATTTAAACAAGGTGTGCTAAATTAGTATCAGTATCAAACAAATTATGTGAGGGGAAAAAATTGATCAATGTTACATTGTTCCCAATTACTTTTAGAACATGAATTTTAAATGTAAAAAATCACATCTATCAGCCCCCTTTTTAACATGCATGTCAGGTACTTTGTAACTGTATCACACTTTTCTTTTTCAAATACGTTGTTCCTGAATGTTTTAATTACTCCAGACAAAGCACAGGTCCATGATAACATCAAAATTAGAGTTCAAGTTTTCCCACTGGTTTAGCATTTTGGTTCTATTCCAAGTTTATTTAGATAACAACTCACTGGTTATGTGCACAGAGGTTGTGCATATGCCTATGGACCATGCAAGTTGCTTGGAAAGACGTTTTGCTAATTGCATTGCTGCATTACAAGCAAGTGATTAATTGATTTTCAGTACTATAGAAAAGCTGCCACATAAAATGCATGTATAACATCAGTTGATATTAATTAAGAACCAGTACAGATAAACTATGTATTTTATCTGCTTGGATACTGGTGAAGCCAAAGATGATTATAGTATGGAATTTGGCATAATTTATTAAGAAGCCACTCAAAAACTGGAACAAGAAAGGCACACCTAGGTAAGTGAAGTAGAAGGCAAAGGCTAAAAGTAGGACCTGTATTCCTGAAAGAATTCAGTGTTCCTTCAGTCGTCCACCCACTTCTGTATAGGTACAAAGATACCACAGTAAAATGCTGAAGTCCAAGTCAGTCCTGGGGACATGACCTGACTTTGTCTCTGCAGTTCGACATTCACACCGTACCAAAGGCTGCAGAGCTGGGTCTTCCCTAAACAAAGAAGAAGCTCCCTGCAGTTTGGAGCATCAGATACTTTACAAGGGAGGTAGAAGTGGCTTCTGGACATCTTTTTTCTCTTCCCATAGTCCATCTTGCTTGTCTGCCCAGGACTACAAGAGACAGTCTGAAAGCCACTCTCCATCAATGCTGGGCAGAAGCTGGTACCTTCAAGCTATATATCTGCCCACATACACTAAGATTTCTTTAGGGTTTTCAGAGACACAAAATGACCTGAGGAATCAAAAGGGAAAGGAACTTATTTTCGGTATCACCTTCCCTTCTCATGCCATGAAACCCAGGAAGAGATACTTGAGGCAAGACAGCGCTATCGTATATTCTGTTTGCAGCAATTTCTATGGTGGGAGGGTCTTGCACATTTTCAAGGCTTCTGAGGAAAATACGGAGGTAAATCTTTCCCTCCCTTTACTCAACTGTTAGTGCTCAAGGTTATATACAACATCGGGCTGCACAGATTGGATACTTCCAAGTTTCTGCTGACTAAGGACTATTGCTTGTAACAGCAATTTCTGTCCATTTGTCTGTCTGCTCTCTGTCTTCCCCCAGTTACAAACCTCCCTAAAGGAGAAACTGTCACAGGGTTAATATTCCTCACTTGTACATCGATAGGGAAGCTTGGTTTAGATGCAGAGACTAATCATATGTAAAAAAGCTGTTTTGAGGCAATTAGAATAACGAAACTTAAGCAATACTTTCTCTATTTCCTAATTACATTGATACTTACCAGGCTCATTGAAACTGGGTACAATGTCCCCAAGCACCCTATGGAATCACTTTTAGGATGCAATGAGAAATAAGCTTCTCTTCTGACTACATTTTAAATGCTGTAAAGCATCTGCTGACAAGAACTAGTTGAGATTTCATGAAAGCTGGCCACCAAAGGATGGGTACAGAGCACATTTAAGATTCTGCTCTGATCTTAGAATATAAAACTGGTTCTTATTTATCAGTGAGAGGTCTGTGAGCAATAAAGGCAGTCCCCTACTACTGCCAGTGTGTAAGAGACAACACAGGCAATCTCATTCACCCAGAAAGACTCCTTGGTACGCATTGAGTTATGTCTAGAAAATTAAGCTCAATTAGGATATTTTAATATTACACTATTGACAGCAGCTGGAAAGCTGAAGGAAAATATAGCACATGCCATGATTTTGCTTACCCATGCTGTAGATTCTGGGCCACGATTAGCAATCTGACAGGAATCACTCTTTGGCAAACCCATGTCCAATCTGTTCAATAATGCATTGGTTTTGCTACGGAGAAATCCAATCCAAATAGAATTGTTAGTGCTTCCATAAAAATAAATACAGCTTTTTATTCCACCCTTGGAATCTAGCCTAGACATTTTATCATGTGACTGCTGGAAAACATTACAGGTGGAACAAAAGGATATGGAGACATTAGGAAATGGGACAGAGGATAGAGAACCATACAGTGGATAAGACATTTGCTGGGAAAAATTTTTAAGTAAACAATTATTGTAATTTAGATATTTGGGGTCTAGAGTGGCTATGCTCTCTTTCCTCTTCGTAAAGCTCCTAAAACACAGACTCGCACACCACTGGACTTCATCAGGATGCATCTGCTTCACTGAATTGTTGCAAATCCTTCTACCAGATCCATAAATCTCCGAGAAGTAATTTAAAAGGTTATTTTAAGGAATTTTCCTTCATGGTTAATGCAATGCAGCCTTACAACAGATTAGTTAATCAAGCAGAAAGACTTTGAAGCGTTTTGTAGTATTGAAAAGAAAAAGCTTGCCTTTAGTTGAAGCAGGATTGCACAATGTTGTAATTTCTTATTCTGGCAAGGGCAATTTTATTTTTCCAATTGCATCTTTTATAAGCCAGATGTACAAAGTAGCATCGTTTTCCTCACAGTTTCAACCAAGTACAGTTAAACAAAAAGTCGTAAGCAACAACATAAAACAATGTTAAGAATAGTGCTGTGACTGGGAATCAGTTGCCTAACCTGCAGTCCCAGGCATATCTGTTCTTTCCTCACTCAAAGGAATAGAATTAGAGGGAAGAGGCAATTTTTATTTCTGTATAGAGCTTTGTAAAGCATGAAAGTACTGAAGTAAGAGCAGAAAGAGTGCTTCAAGAGGCATTCAACACAAAGATTTACTCTGCTAACAGGGCTCTGTGGAGGAGAAGATGCCACTACCAAAGACAATTACTTAACCTTGGAGAAAAAGCCTTGGCTGCTGGGGTGGTGACGACTAACCAGTGAAACAGACTACCAAGTGTGGTTTTTGTCCTTCACTCCATGATCTGAAACTGAGTATATAAATTTTTGGAAAATGTCCTGCTGGTCAGTAGATATATTGAGGAGAAGTGGGAAAAAAGAACAAAACCCCACAAGTTCTACTCTGCTACTCTACACAATGCAAAACCATGTTACCACATCAGGAACAGAGTGCTTGCTGAAGCTGGACCAAACCATGCTTTTAGAATCTCAGTATTCCCAGATTCCCAGTCCACTCCCTTCCCTACATTACCATGGCCTGTTAACCTCACATAACATACAACACAAAAAGAACCAAGTAAAACATAAGATTCCCTAATCTACAACACACCTGCATGTCAAGGTTAAATAAATTAATACCCAAGTGTCAAGCACACACATTTTTTTCATGAAAGATGACTAATTAAGTGGTGAGATTGCACAGAGTAATTTTGGGAACTTGAAGTTTTAAACTGCAGACTTCGTGTTTCTCTACCTATGCTAAAAATGCTAAAATAACAATTTATTTCTGAACCAGAACGACTAAGAACTCCTACAGAAAATCTGGAATATATGTGAGAATGTTGAAGCTCTGCAAAGAAATATCTGGCAACTTAGGGGTATACCTGTATGTCCCAATTCCTTATGGATGGCAAAAGATTGGCATGGAGTATGTGGAAGTTCTTATTATTTGCATAACAATGGGGTGGAGAGCTAAAACACTGCACTTCCCAGATCAGCACACCAGGAGATGAAAAGCTAACTCTGTTTCGGTATTAGAAAAGATGATTACAAGAGTGGAAGCAAATGAAATTTCTCAGCAAGACAGTGCACTGCCTTTGAATACAGAAAAAAAAACCCACTACACCAAATTAAGTAATACATTAATAAAGTGTCCATATCACAAGAAAAGGACTCATGTTTCTGAACCTGACTATAGACAAACTCAGCCAATTTAGTCATATATGTTACTCTATTGTGTATCATCTCTATGGAAACACAGCAATGCATCAGGAGCTGCCAGACTGTCAAAATATTGTCTGAATGGTATTTTTCATAATATTAAACCTAAAGTCATAACAATGCAGAGCGTAGCATAAGCCATGCTACAGGGAAAGGGGGAAGTCAGAGAGATGACATTTCAATTATTGTTCCAGAGAGGAAAGCATTATCTCCAGAAGGAAATCAGCATTTCAAAGTGTCCATAGGTGTTCCACATTCTGACAGTTGGAGTAACATCTCACTCATCTGCTAAAACTTCAAGGGCTAATCAAAGATGCTAATAAAATGTGTTCCTTTAAACTAATTAATATTAGGGAAAGAAGAGCATGAGCTGAACAAAGTAATTTGAATACAGCAGCATCCTGATACCCTTCAAAAGTAACTAGGCAGAAAGAAATGCAAAATTTAGACAAACCAAGAAGACAGCACCTTCCTAAGAGGCTGCTAGCCCCAGCTTTGACTACCTCTAAGCATGAAGCTGATGGGAAGAGAGATGTTCAGAAGTACTGATGAATCCTGAGTGATCTTATTGGGTTATTTTGTCTTTCTCAGTAGCCCTGTTTCCCATTTTACCACTGGGATCAAGACTTTTGTTCTGGTAATTAAAATAGGCTACTCCCATACTGGTACGTTTAATAGCGCCAGGCAATACTCTTAGCATGGGAACTCAGCCATTTATGGTGTGGTAACAGTGTGTGGAATAGTTTTCACCTGTTCCAAATAGCACTTTCCCAACCTCCTGGCTGCTGTCTGGGAACGAGTATCACAGAATCACACAGAATCACATAATATTCATGGTTGGAAGGGACCTTTGATCAACCATAAGTAACTCCCAACAGGTACTTTGGATGCAACCGCCCCATTTTGGGAGGTAAAAAAGTTTGCTAGCAATGGAAGCAGGTAGTCTCAGGCCTGTTGGCATCAAAACTGACAGTGATCGACAGTGTTTAAGTTATTAGTACAGATGCAGCCATGGGGGACAAAGCACAAAACTGGATTCAGGGGCTGAAAAACTCTGAAGAGCTGTCACGGGAAAATACTAACTCTGCTGCCAGGATCATTGAGTAACGTGCTAGGAGGGGACAGTGCATGACTGTGGCAATCAGTTCTTGTTGCAGATGCTTTCTGCAGGTCCTCAGACATATGGCTTACCATTTCTTCAGGCAGGCTCCTCTCTTAAAAGCATACACTTGAAGCTCAACAAGTACATGTAAAATGCTAAAACATGAATTTGCTGGGTGTTCCACTGAAAACGGTATAATTTAGGGATTTCAAGTTGGTAACCTGCATTCATAAGCTACTTGTAGATCAGGGAATTTCTCATTATTTGGGACTAAATGTACTCTCCACATTACCACTGGGGTGAGACAAGGGGGTAGACATAAAAGCTGGCTTGACCCTCTGGCCAAGGTAGGAGCTCCCGTGCTCTGACAGGGTCAACAGCCTTGACAGCCAAGCAGCAGAAAGCTGGTTGACTCCAGCGTACAACTGTGGAAGATCTGAAGATCCAAAACAGATCTCGTTGCAGGACCTGCGGTCTAAAGTCCTGTGCAGAATAAGGTCTTTAACTTTAAGAATGTGGTCTTAAGTCTTTTACACATCTATAAGGCAAGCAGAAGAGCCAGTCCTGAGAAGGATTCATCCTTAGTGGCATGAATAAGGCAAAGGACTTCCAGCATCTTCCTCCACCCAGCACTTAGCACTGCTTGCTAAGCTTTTCGTTTGAGACTGTATTCCTCTTAGAACAAAGATGTAAAGAAAATAATTTTTCATTCTGCCTACACATAAAGTTCTTGGCTTTAAGTCTGTTTTACAGACTAACATTAAAAATGCATTAATTAAAAAGGCTTCTTGTAATCTTCATTACTGCTTCCTGATGAAACCAGTGGCAGTTAATTCTTTTGCTTTAATTGATGGATATTGAAATGCCAGAATACAGAAAAATATACTGGCTTTTATGCCAGTGTTTTTGAAAAAAAAAATTCACAATACTTTTGCATATATCATAAATCTAGTCATTTCTCTTGACAATTTTTAAAAGATAATGGCCACTCTTATTACTTCGGAAACCAAGACAGCACTTGAACTTGTTTTCTCAAGCTGCAGGATCTCCAGCATTATAGTTCTGCTGTAATGAATGTCCACAACTGTGCTAAGAGACATTCAAAGACAGTCATAAGAAATAAAACTAGAGAATTCCAAGCCAGGTAAATCATTATAGCCATTTCAGAGAGTGACAACATGATAGTCGCTAAGACAACAGAAGTAGCATCTAATGCTGAGTGACATGGTTACATCAACTTCCAAATTCATTGCCAGTAAGCAATGCTTGTGATATTCCACCATTTTCTTCTAATTCAGCTAACAAACTAAGAACCATGCATAATGCATTGATAATGCCAGTTTCACACATCTGCCCAGAAGTTTCATAATGTTTTTTAAATGATAGCAGGACTCCCCCTCTCAAAAACAAACTCAATAACAAAACTGAATTTCAATCAAGATATATCTTTGTGCAGCACCAACAAGCGTATCTACACTTCTCACCACTTCAACATATTTAATTGGCTAACTGTAACAACTTCCTCAACTTTTGCAGAAATTAAGATCAGTTGCTTAACTCTGACAAAGCGTACCCAGAAAAAAACCTGTCCTTCTTTTCTGCAAGGTCCGTGGTGGATGTGCTCTTTCTGATGCCCTTGTTCCTCCCTCAGTGAGGGCTCTGCCTTATGCCTTATGCCTTAGTCATCCAGGTCAGGCACCTGCTATGACCCACAAGCCAGGCTGGCTGGTACTCAGGCCATTGCTGCTCCTTTGTCACATGGCTTAACAAAATCAAATATTAAACCAGAAGAAATTCCAGGAGTCGATGCAAAGGCTGATGACACTGCTGTCCATTTATGCAAGTTTCCCATAAATTCTGTGTTGGGAGATGAACAAAGAGACTCCAAAAGGAGGTGTAGTTGAGATTTTCACTAATTAAAAAAATTGCTAAAGTGGGAACAAAGCTCGGGGGAGCGATAATACCACCAAATACCACCATATTTCAAAATTAAGCCATTAGAAAGTTGTAAGAAATCTAAGTGGGGACACCAATGGCTTTTGCTGGTATAGAGTTATACATGCCTTCTTTCACATCCCCCTGTTTTTGAAGAGATTTACTACAGCAAGTTTACAAGATTTAAGTAAGTTCAGAAGGCTACAAGCAACTGTCATGTTTCCCACAGCTGGGCTGTGACAAGGGACAAGGTAGTAAAGACATTTCCAACTGTCAGCAACAAGCATGTCCTCAACTCTACATGAATTCTGGTTCTCCTGTACCTCAACTCCAACCCACACTCCTTACCCTCACTTTTGGGTAAGAATTAAAACCAAACATCAAACTTGCAAAATTGCCAACATTGCCACCATGTTTTGGCGTGGGTGGGTGAGTGGAGGATTCACCTTTTGCTGGAAGCTATGAGGTGAACAGGACATGGACCTCTCGGAATGGGTCCAGTGGAGGGCCACGAAGATGATCAGAGGAATGGAGCACCTCTCCTATGAAAATAGGCTGAAAGAGCTGGGGTTGTTCGGCCTGGAGAAGAGAAGACTCCGGGGAGACCTTAAAACATCCTACCAATATCTGAAGGGAGCCTACAGGAGAGCCGGAGAGGGACTGTTTACAGGAAGTGTAATGATGGGACAAGGGACAACGGTTTTAAATTGGAAGAGGGAAGATTTAGATTAGACACCAGGAAGAAATTCTTTACAGTGAGGGTGGTGAGACACTGGAACACGTTGCCCAGGGAAGCTGTGGATGCTCCCTCCCTGGAAGTGTTCAAGGCCAGGCTGGATGGGGCTTTAAGCAACCTGCTCTAGTGGGAGATGGCATGCCCCCATGGCAGGGAGTTGGAATTCGATGAACTTTAAGGTCCCTTCCAACTCAAAATATTCTATGATTCTAAAAATTACAGAGTGAAATAATTAACCCATTAGATTCCTGTACAATGCTGATGATTCTTCTGCAATGCCCTTTGCTGGGAAGAAAGGCCATCCTCTGGGTATTTAGTTCACTTGCTTTCTAGCACAAATCCTTCCAGTAGCCACATACCAAGCTTAATGCAGTATTCACAGACTTCACTGGGAGTAATGCACAAACATAATAAGGAGGACTTGGACAAATCTAATGACTGATCAAAATTGTGCTATCTTTGGCTCCTAGGCTTTCTTGATTGCAAGTTCTTGAGCATGTGTTCTTGTTCTTGGGGACAAGAACAAAAAATGTGGCACTAGTTCATTTTATGTATAAGACCTCAAGAAAGTATAAGAAAAGATTTTTTTTTAAAAAAAAGCACCTTTCTCAGCAGAATTATTTTCATCACCTCCCACCCACACTCAAAACTAATCTTTCCTGTCAACCCACTTGCTTTTTTTGTTTTCCTGACTGGATTAAATAATACAGCTAGGGTATTCTTTCCTCCCACCAACTCACCCAATAGTCTTGGAAGTTATTTTAGACATCAACTTTCATTTATTATCTGAAGTAATAAGCATAAATCCAGTTTTAAGGAAAATGCAGTTTTGTATAAATCTATTGCATAGATCTTCCATTCTGTGTGCTCCATCTGCATGTGCAATCTGCTTCTATATTTTCAGCCAGCTTGCATGGGCAGATTAATGTGTACAATTAGAAAGCAACCTCACAGGCGTTCAATAAACTGCCTTCATTATTACACTCAAGAGAGTCCCTTTGGATGTCTATAAAAGCCTAGTTTTCTGCCTGTTAGCTAAATAATTGACAACACTTAAAATAATCAGGAGCAAATGAACAAAACGAAGACCATTGTGTTGAAAAGAAGCAAACAAAAGATTCTCAAGGCTGCAAACCCTTTTTGTGCAAGCCCTCTTTCATTCTCTCTAGCAACCTATATTAAAAGTCTGGTCAGGTTTACACTTGCACTTCTGTGGGGAAAATTTGTTACCAGCCTGCTGTTTGAACCACACATCATAGGGGACTGAAAACTAGCAAGGACACTAGTATTTATCCTGTAAAAATAGATAAATAAATAAAAATTCTGTTTTGATTCAGGTTTTATTTTCTTGCATTTTATGACTTTTGAGAGTACTGCTTTGGCAGGCAACTGTATATCAGCTTGGTTTGGTGAACCATTGCATTGTGTTTGGAATATGCACTTAGAGGCACTCTAGCAAGTTCTGTTTCCAGTTCCAAATTCTGAGCAGAATATATTGAGTACGCACATGGACCCGAGTGCAGCAGTGCCAGGAATTTTTACAGGAGTACAACCTTCACAAAAACAGAGGCGCAAATATGTAACAATGGGAAGGATGAAATTATACAACAGCATCCTGTACTATTAAAATAAACCCTATGATGTGCTAGACTGCTTTTCCCATTACATAAATAGGTAGATGGCTATTAGAAAAGCAGTGGACCACATCCAGCACTACACTTTCTGGGAAGCTGAATCCAAATTAAATAAAAGCACCTTACTGGAGAGAAGGGCTAAAACAATATGGTGAGATAAGCTACAGTTCAGGCACAGATTCATACAGGATCTGTACAGTAAGCCACAGAGAAAAGCAAGGGGAGCCTTCCCTCATTATTGTTTAAATGACAATTTTTGTGTCCTAACTAAAGAGGGATATCCTGAAAAGTCCTGGGCTAGACATCTATCCTTTTCCCTGTTCCCACTGGAAAGATGAATGCTCAGTCCTTTCCTTGCAAAGAGTAGCCAATTGCAAAATATGGACAACACGAGCATTCATTACCTTTTACCACAGTCTCTACCACGGGCCCTCAATGTACACAAGGCCAGTTGAACACAAGGAAGCTAACAAGGCTTTCAAGAGATAGGAAATAATTGTACTCTTCAGATAGTAGACAAGGTGTCAGACAGTTTTTCCTTTTGGCATTCACTTACTTCGTATTACACCCTTGGAAAGGAGATTTCAGTGAGAAGTTCTTATTTTTAATAGTGACAGGAATTTATTCAGAACAACACACTTCTGGCCAGCACCATACTTTATAGTCACAGAATGTGAATGATATGAGAATCTTAGGTTCTTTTCCTTACCAAATAGAAGTGGCACTTCATACAGAAGTACAGATTGGGCTATACCCCATGGAGGTTGCCACAGCAAGAGGTGGTGATCAATTTTGAAAGGTTTCCCAGCTAATGAGACTGCTGCTAGGCATTGATCTCCCCAGGAAAATTGTGATGTGGCAGCTACAGATGCTTACAGAGGACAGACTAACAAGGCAGCTTATATTTGGAAATGGCTCCAGAGCCATGACTTTGCAGCGGTCATTGCTTTATATGCAGCACACAACCTTCCTTCCCCCCCTCTCCCAACAAGCAGGGGAGGAGATCAAAATACTCCAGCAGAGAAAGAGAGGAAAGGAGCACAACCTCGTATTTGTTCTCTTTGCCTCCAGCCATGGGGTCTTAGATGATGGAAGTAATAATTCACTCATTTTTGCAAAGTAGGCAAAAGCATATCTTTAAATACCAAGGACTTTTATACTAACACATCTCTAACAACAACAGGGCAGTACTTCAGTGTAATTATTTTATAAGATCTGAGATGTTGCACAGTAATGTATCTTAGAACTGCAACCTCAACAACATCCAGTGGTAAAGACTCCTCTTCCTCTGCCTACCAGAGGATTCCTCCAGACCAGGAGGAGGCACTAGTGTCACTCTGTAAAGCATGGGAGGTTTTTGCCTAACCAAAATTGCATTCACTGTAGGTAGGCTTTCAGCTCATTTCCTCCAGGTGCAGCATCTACAGTAACTCCTAGTGTACGTTCAATACATAGTACATGTGGAAGAGTGACTAAGGCCACGATCTCCTTGAAGTGAACAATCCAGCCTCTCGAGGAACATCAAACCCAGCTTCACTGAGACTGCATGCAAGACTTAGCTAGCCAGAGTAGGCCTTCAGTCAAGGCCTGGTTAGCCAGAGTAGGCCTCATTAGCCTGTCTAAATCATGCTGACAGTGAACTTTTACCACAAAATGTGCCGACTCGGCACCCAAAAGGCAGACAACTTTCGGGAAGTAGGACCGCAAGGAACAAAGTATTCGCTCAGTCAGCAAACCGCAAGTAGGAGGACTGTACAATTATAACTTTTAGAGCTTAGCCTATCCTAGACTGACCGTTTCGTATGGACAATAACTTTGCACACATCATGTATGAGCTTTAGGCACGTGAACAATAGTCCAGAACCAATCATGTAACTGTCGCTAACACATGCTCTGCTTGTTTGCCTATATAAACTCTGTAAAACTTGAATAATATTGAGGTTACATCGTTACTCCGGGTCTGGCTCCCACTCCGACAAGTACATACAAATAATCTTCTGATAGTTGAATGTAATGTCAAGCAATGGAGCTCAACAGTCCATCTTTACCTTCACTTGCATCAGTCAGTTTGGTTTCCTAAGGCTTTCCTAAATCACTGGACAGAACAGCTGCCAGCCAGTGTCCTCAGCGCCTATGCAGACTGAGCTCCTGCACCACCCGGAGACCGACCAACTGCCCACATGAAGGTGTTTCAGAAGGTTTGGGCCTACTTTTGACAGAACCAAGGTTACTTCTAATGGAAAAAAAGGCTGATCAGGAGAATTAATTTCAGTCTAAGCAAGAAAAGGTACAGACAGGAAAGGTGAAGAAAAGGAAGAGATATGTCTTTTTTCATGACTGAATAAGCTAGGGGAGGTTCAGGTTGGATATTAGGAAAAACAATTTTACTGAAAGGGTTATCAGACATTGGAATGGGCTGCCCAGGGTGGTGGCTGAGGCACCATCCCTGGAGGTGTTCAACAGACAGGTTGACATGGTGCTGGGAGACATGGTTTAGTGATGGTGTTGCATTTTGTTTGTCGTGTGGCTGTTTATTTTTGTCAGAGTTAGGTTTATGGTTGGACAAGATGATCTTGAAGGTCCCTTCCAACCTAGAAGATTCTATGATTCTAAGCCTTAAGACAAAAAATCAGATTAAATGGGAAGATAAGGACCTTGACAATTCCCTCAGGAAAATACAAGTCTCATAACTGAGGACCCTACACTGAAAAGATCTGATGAGGTTGTTGCTGAGTTAGGCTCAAAGAGCATGAAGGCAGAGTGAGGAAGCTGTGCAGATCTTCAGAAATCCTGAGCAATTAGGGTGTGTGTGTGGGAAACCCACACCAGGACAAATGGGACAAACAGCAGGCAAAATACCGATATCTAGAGAGAAATGCTCGCCATGCATTTAAGGAAAGAGCTGTATCTAAGGTCAAATGGGAAGAAATAAAAGGAAAGAGACAAGAAAGCCTGAAAACAGCGAGAAAACACCACAATGTCTATGCATTAGAGAATAGTCTGGGCAAATGATGAAGTAACTGGAGCTACTAGCATGGGATAAAAGTGACTCCTTTAAAGGTCACAGAGGAGGAAAGAGCAATTAATCATGCTAAGAACACAGGTGAGTAGTTTCAGGAGCCAAAGATAAAAAAGGTAAAGGTGACCAAACAGCATTGTTTGTTAATTATGTGATAAAATTGGTTTGGTTCAGTTAAAAATAAATAAATAGGGTAGAATGAACTGACAAGGCAGGAACTTCACTGCCAGTGGAATTACTTATGTCAGGAGTTAAGCCATATCTAAACCTGACATTAAGAAGGTATTTTTGGGAAACAGGTCTTCACAGCAGATCTCTACATTTAAGATGTAGGATTATGCTAAATATAGGAAGCCCTCATTATTTCCACGTGGGTCAAAATTCTTTACCGGTCACTGAAAAAAATAGGTGGAGATGTAATTTAGATCCTGCTTCAATAATTAGTCTTGGATTGAATGACCATATATTGATTCAGCTAAAGACAAAAAGTACAGTCATTCTATAATTCACAGTTTTCAATTCAAAGTGTATGTTTTGAGAAGCTAAGAGAAATCCACTGAATCAAATTTCTTACTGAATAAGTTATGGAGGGGGCTTGGAATATTTCACAGAATCACAGAGTAGTTGAGGTGGGAAGGGACTTCTGGAGGTCATCTTGTTCAACTGCCTGCTCAAGCAGGGCCACTAGTTGCCCAGAACTTCTGAATATCTCCAAGGATAGAGACTCCACAACCTCCCTACATAACCTGTGACCATGTTCAGTCATGCTGACAGTAAAAACTGTTTCCTGATGTTCAGGAGGAACCCCCTGTGTTTCAGTTTGTGCCTCTTGCCTCTTGCCTTGAAGTCAAAAGCTTCAAGACAAAACAGAAGCCAAACCTTTCCTGAGCCCCAAACCAGACAAAAGCAAAGACATTAAATAAAAAAATAAAAATCAAACCCAAACCAAACCCCAAAACAAAAGGACAAGCAGATGAGAAATTTTAGGTAGTAAGTTTCAAATGTTACTTACTAATATTGATCTTCAAGAAATGTCTCTCTTCTTTGCATTTCTTCGTGCCTTTTTTTAACTTCAAGCCTCTCCGCCTACAGCATTAAAAACAGGAAAACATACCTGAGATTTCCAGTAAGCCAGAAACCAAACATTGATTATTTCAATTCAAGTTTTTCAATATTCTGGTTTTTAAGACAACTATACCAGCAGCTAGGTACAGAAGAGACTCAATCTCAAATTTAAAAGTATTCAAACATGACCAAACTGATCAAGAGACCAGACAGAAATAGAAAACCAGCAGACCCAACTATCCTCACAAAGGGCCTCATGCACCTTCACAGTTCTCATGCCACAGCACGTTTAGGGCCATCTCTTCATATAACCGATACCTCGGTATAACATCTCTCAGCATGATACCTTGGTCTAACAGTTTGTCCTACTAAGAAGGTAGAGGATGCAAAGTCCTGCACCAAAGCAGACAATAGTCTTGTGGCACCAAAAGCGCAGCGATACAAGTATATCTAACTCTGCACATAGACCGATGGCTTTCAGGAGCATTAGGTTCTGGCCAGTTGAACAGATGTTAAAATGTATGAAAGTGGGAGACATTTGCACTTAAGCAGAGTTATTCTGCCTCCGACACCATGCCCAGTGTAAGAGTCAGACAAAACCGTGACACACAAAACTTCTCTGGAAATCTGGATGCCACACAAGTGATTAGGTCCTTTAATATAAAACTGCATATAATTTCCAGTGGAACGGTTGTCTAAGCTGCCTCACACCCCAAAATCAAGCAGATTAAAATGTTAAAATCAAGCAGAAACTAAAGAACTTGCTGTAACAGCAATATACAGCTCAAGCTAAATTCCAGTCAAAAGGAGGCCAGCCAAATTTATTTTTTGACACACAGTCTGTAGGTAGGTCCAGTGGGAAGAGCAGTCAAAAGGCAATTCAGTGTATTAAAAGCACAAATCAAAAGTGCCGAACTGGGATTTCAGCCCTGCTATATTTTGAGCACAAGCTTGCACACTGTGGTTGGCGGGGGGATGCTCCAACAAGAGCTCCCACCCAAGGTTCACAAGGACTAGCATGTTGAGCAAACTGCAACCTCAGACTGTCACTCGGCTCATCGCCCACCCTCAAAATGAAAAAAGGAATCATTTGGTAACCCAGCAACCAGACATTGCTATAAATGAATTTATAGCAATGGAAATTTCAGACAATACCTTGCAGAGGTGGGAAGGGAGCTGGAGGTGGGAATGGTCCATTTGGTCAGAGTACCAAATCAGGGGGAGGACACTGTACCTGGATGGAGGTTTTGTGCGAGGACGGGTACAACAGGAGTGGGGTGGGGGCTGAAGGGGGGTGTAAGAGGGAAAGTGATGTTGAGAACAGGGCTGTTACCTCCCCACCCCCACCATTTTCTTCCTGTTCTGCAATCAATAACATTTCAGAAAAATTACAATTCTACTGGCAGTCACTCAATTACTTTGCCTTCAGTGATTTCAGGGTGGGTATTCTTTAATTGGATAAAGAATGACTATCTGGAAGAGATTTGCAAAACAAGTGCAAATTCCCCCTCAGCATGTATTGGATTAAGGAAAAAAATATCCTGTCAGATGTCTGCAGATCGGAAAAAAGCCACTAGGTTGTGTAACGATATAAACTGTTGGAAGGCAAATGACTTAGAAGTTGTTATTTGGAAAAAGGCAATGGGAAAATAAACAAATGAACAAAGGAGGAAGATGAATCTCTGAATAAGAAGTCCTGCTGCTCAGTCATTTGACAATCTGAGACGGTGGTAGACTGTATGAAGTACTGAGGCAGTTAAAAAAAAATAATCCAACTAAACCTAAGGAATATCACCCTACAGTACAGGTAAATTTTGACAGTGCTGAAGGATTGTTTGCTGCTAACCCCTCCACCCACAGAAAGATGATTTCTGAGGCAAAAGACTCCCACCTGTCTGTTCTACTTAACAATTTACAGGGAAAGAAAGAAAATGCCCCATCCCTGGAAGGTTTCAAAACCATGTTGGATGGGGCTTTGAGCAATCTGCTGTAGTGGGAGGTGTCCCTGCCCATGACAGGGGGATTGGAACAAGATGATCTATAAAGTCCCTTCCAACCCAAACCATTCTATGATTCTATGAAATCTGATGGCATCTAGTATTGTCAAAGGTGATTTTGATGCCCTCAAGACTCCAGTAATAGCTCTCAGGCTTTTCCCTACCCTGGTTCCACACTACAAGCTGATGCCTTCACCTCTGGAAAAAATTTTGAAATGGGATCCACCCACATATTGCAAGGCTCCTGAAAGTTCAAATCCAAAGCTCACTGGAGTTGCTGTGGTCTAACTCCCAGCTAGAACAACACCGTGATATTAGCTTTGATAAATACAATCCTTCAATATCACTCCCATCTCCCACTAGATAAGAAGGGAGGAAATGTCCCACAGCTATTCTACCACCAGAATGGTGCCAGACAAAAAATCTAGCATCTTGAAATTATTTGCTTGTGGCTGCTGTGACTATTTTCTACTCTGGAGGTTTACCCTGGGACCCCTGCTTAGGATGCATACAAATGACAGGCAATGGGATGGGGACATTCTCTCTAACTAATGACAATCTATCAATAGACATTGCCAAAGCACTCCACATTTGGCACAGTCTTCAAAAACAAAGCCAAGAGTGGAACAGCTGTGATATTGAAGGTAAACATGTTGAAAAGCATTAGCAGAAGGTCTGTAAAGTGCCTAATTTTAACAAATTCCTGAAAAAGGCCATTCGTGCTGATTAACACAGTCAAATTAAAGAGCACATGATTTGATAAAGAATAAAATGAAATTACAGTTTATTCTAAATAGGACAGTTTCTAAAGATGGCAGGACTGTTATTATGTAATTTAGGAGCAAAAGAAAGTTGCACACCATAGAATTACACAGAGCCTTTTCACTTCAAATCTTTTTAACATTTTCATATTTAGTCAAGAATTGGAATATACAAGGAAAGGCTGAAGGCAGGGTGACAGGAACAGAGATCAAATAACAGAAATATCCAGTGTGATGAAGTTATATTATTTTGTGTACAGCACAAATGCCGAAAGATTAAAAATATCAGCCACTTGTTTATTTTCTTGGGAATTTTGACAGTCCTTTCACCCAAAATGCACAAGGAAGTTATGGTTTGGTCTGGTCAAAATCTGTGATGTGAAGGGCTGCACAAAAGACACCCAACTACAGAAGCAAATAATAATAATAATGCTACTTCCCATGTACTCCTAAACTTTCTGCAGATCGGAGAAGCATCTCAGCAGTAGGGACAAATACAGAAATAGGGACTCCCTTGCTAACATTACAAAGTTTCTCCAAAATTATTTCAAGGAACACTTGGTGATCACTAGATTAGAAGAATATATGCAGACAAGGGTTGTTCCATGAACAAATCAAAGTAGTCCCAGGAGAAGCTGCCTGACATAGTGCACATGGGATCCCAAATCCCATTCACTGCTACACACAGAGACCCAACTACCAGTTCACACAAACTGTTCCCATGGAACACAGAATGAGGGGGAAGGATCCACCATTCTTCTCTCTGGGAGCTGGAGAGAGACTAAATAGATGCCAAGAGCGTTGGTATTCCAGCACCTAACCTCATGATTAATTAAAGAATGACAGAGACAGGCAGGTGGACTTGTACAGATGGTAAGGCAGACCTTCCACATTTGGGTTCTGCTTTGGCAGACACCCAGTTTTCTCTTGGTGACAAAGGTAATGGAAGAGTGGATACTGCTTTTCTCTGCAAAACTAGCATTAAAGCAGTAACACAAACAGCTCCTATGCTCACAAGCAGCATTGGCTTACAGTACATCATCCTTACAATCAAGGAAGAATTGGGCTGGCTACCAGCACCCCTTCTAGTCACCGTACATTAGTCTGTAGGACTTCTCCATTCACATTTGTTGGCCAAGTAGCTCTCCAGCTGTGAAAGTTTCAGGGCTCCTGCTGACCTAGCCAGTCAGACATGGTCTCCTTTCAGACTGTCAGACAATTTGTTTTTTACTGAATGAATAATAACCTTAAACAAAAGAAGGACTAGCTAGCAAGAAAAGGTGGCTTGTGAATGTGCAGAAAGACATGATCGCAGCAGATGCCCTACAGGTAAGTTGTCTATAAATCTATCACTTTTAATTAAAAAAAAGTTCGTCTCCTGCAGTAACCAGGGCCCAACATGGCCTGTACACTACTGATTCTTTAGGATCCCTTTCCTGTCATCCTCAGCTCTCAGGAGCCTTTCATCTGCAGGCATGATGAAATAGCCAAATCAGCACCTCTTAGTGGCTTTCCAGCATGCTTTTCTTAAGCACATACTTGAATTTTTAAAACATAAACATCTTCCAAGCAGAACTCTTCATCAGCTCAGTCACTATTGTGGAAGACAACCCAAATAAACAAATTCAAATTAAGAGCTCCCTTTCGTGCTCCTCTGTTTTGTTTATTTGCTTTGTGGGTATATGTTTGTTTGTTTATTCAAATTAAACAGGCTGTTTGGCAAAGATGTTTGCCGTGATGTTGCATTCTCCTTTAGATGAAACTGATAGTTACAGCTTTACTATCTACACATCTATAAAGATTTTATAATCTGTGGGAGTGAAGGTAAGGAAATTAAAGAGCATGAAAACAAAACTGATACATCAATATATTTTCTGGGTGTAACTATAAATTGTAGCAGTCTTGCAACATTTTTCTTGTCCAATGCCCATGAGCAAACAACATATATTTAATAGGTGAATAAAATATAATTAATCCCCTTTCTACTGTTGCTATCACCACTGCTTCTGGAGCTATACATGAGCTGGTAACTGTTAATGACGTTTTCACATAATAATATTTATTGCCCCTGTGAGCTACTGTGTATAGCTTATCCCCAAAGACTAATGCGAACCACTGAAAGACTGGGAACAGACTAACCCTCTCCTAGTGGCAAATAAGACTATTTTTGTTTATGCTTGTCCTTGTATGCCATCCAGTAGTGATGATTTTTTTAATTAACTCTCAGCATTCAGCTTCTGCACAGAAGACAATCTTTACTGTTGTGCAGACAAAATTTGCAAGCCTGAAATCTCCCTTGCTCTCATTACTACTATGGACATCAGTGTCCTACTCCCCCTTTTTCCTTTTTTCATTTAAATTCCATGCAACATTCTCAACCGAGTGCTACTTGGTTTCCACCAAGGAGACACAAATGAACTTTTACAAAGGTTTATGTGGCACACAGGACGAGAAGATGCTTTGTGAGAATTACTAGATAAAACAAACAAATGCGAGATAAAACTGAAAATTTGAAAGTGAGCTATTGTTGGTGCCAATATATGGCAGGAAGGAAAGGCAGAAGGAAATATATGGCAGAAGGAAAACTGATCTTATGTATTAGCAATGCATCTGGGTGTGCCTCCCCAGATGAGCTGGAGTGGCATCTTAATTTTCACTGAACTTTTTGATGATTTGGATGCCTTTTCCACCATGACAGGCTGGATTTTCTTGTATTCTTCCCAAGTGTATGGCAGGCAATTATGGATTTCTATAAGGTCTTTGTGCCATCTGCCAGAATCCAATTTTACAGAGAAAGCTCACACCAAACTGAACTGTATAACCTGTATACACAACATTAATCCTGACCCTAGGGTTCTCCCTTTCTGCTAGGATGGATGAAACTGAAAGGCTGGAGTTTCTGAAGGGCTAAAGGAATGCTCAAGCCCCAAAGCACACCAGGTCAGGCATCCTTCAGCCAGATGCAAAGAGAAGGAGGACTGATTTCCTAACTCCCTAATGCAATTTGGGGATACCATTTAATTTAATTAGACTGTTACATGTAGTACAGAAAAATCAAGCATCAGGACACAAACTTTGTTATATGGCTCCAATTTTTTAGTAACCATGTTTACCTTTTCTCTCTGAATTGCTTTCTTCTTCAGGATTTCAGCTTCTTCAGCTGCCTTTCTTGCTTTTATGTATTCTTCCCTCTTGTGCTGTATGACATAAACACAGAAAATTGTTTTACATACATGTGTATACAAAGCACACATAAGGCAACTTGACTTGAATCCCTTGCTGCACATCTTTCAAACGTAAAGTATGTTTGAGGAAAGTTTCCAGATTTTTTTCCTTAAAATGAGGTAATGAATGAAGCAGGCTGTGCACCAGCTACTCCAATATAGGCTTTATGAAGGCTGAGAAATCTAGGACTGATAAATGGGCATCCATGCAAGGAATCACACAGATGATTGATAACTTACAAGCATGTATACCTTTTCTAACAGGAACAGCATTTCTACATAAGCACTGGATGAGGTGTACATTGATCAATTAGTCAAAGTGTAGGCAAGATGCTGGAAGATACAGTGAGGCATGTAAGTAGCCTTACAGCTGTACTGCTTATCATTTTAGATATGATCTGTGATAGAGGTTGCTCTGTATTTACAGCAGATTTCTCATTTTCTTTGGTGCAGAACATTTGTTTCTAGTTTTCTGCTGCTTCCTTCGGGTTTCATGGATTTCTTTTGTCAAGCAGCTGTGAGTTTATTTCATAGCCATATGAAACACTTCAGGAAAAGCTTTTTTTTTTTGACTTCTTAAAAAAATAAAATAAGTTTATTCTTCCCGACCTTATGTTGGTATTTAGATTGCATGAGTATCATTTGCTGTTTTTGTCTTGCTTGAGCCTCTGATTCTTTTCCACCTTAAAAAAAAAGAGAAGTATAAAATGCATTTTGCATGAGCATTTTAAGTTCAAATGCCAGACATTTCAGAACAGAGCAATATAACAGATTGGATATACGCATATACAGGAAATTTTTCATAATTACAGTAGCTATCTGACATTAAGGAGAACAGACAGGAGACCTTTTTGATCATTTTATCCATCCGTCAAAAGCAGTAGCCTGTTATTTACAGAGCATCCACTGTATCATCCACTCTACCAGCAAATGTGTCCTACAGTAAATGATCAGTTTACTAAGGAACTATTCCATTTTCAGAAAATCAGTCATGCTTTGCAGACGAGTCTTCATGTTCAGATCCAGCTATCTCCACCTTTGCTCGGTTTGTCACAGAGTCAGAAATTCTATTGTCAAAAAGCTTCTTTTTTGTCAAATTTTGGAGCTTGCATTGTCTGCCAGCTCTGATGGCATGCTATCATTTGAATATCTTCTAAGTAATGTTTTTGGGCTTAAGAAAGAACCCCTTTTTGCATGGAAATCAAAGCTTTTTCCCACAGACCTCTTATTCCTATCCAAGAAGCAGAAGGTGCCTTTTCTAAAGGCACAGGCTCTCTTTTAGGACTATCGAAAGCTCTGGCCATTGTGTTCAGCCTTCAATTAAAAAAAAAAAAAAAGAAAGAAAAAAAGAAAACAAAAACAACAAAGCAACAAGCCCACAACATAAAACACAAACAAAAACCCCCCAAAAAGCCAACCACACAGAGAAAGTAATAGCAGGTCTTAGGGGATGGAAGGAATAATTTTTATTGTACCATTCTGCTCTAGAATTTTCCAAAGTATTTTCTCGTTATGGGAAAGCAAATAATTAGTTCTCTCAGTTGTTGTAAAAAAAAGCAGCAGGTCTCACCCCCTTTTGAGGGTGAGGCCTGTATTTTCACCCACTGATTCCCTGAGAAGCTCCCCATTATGTGACAGTTAATTCTATAGAAACAGTCGAACTGATCTATTTTACTTGAGGTGCCTGAAATGTAAGACAGCTATACTAGATCTTTCAGGATGGATCACCCTTCACTGAAAGTAGATTTCGCCACTCCCTAATGGGAGGTAACTAATCTTTAGGTGCCTTTGTGAGGTTTAGTGAATGGGAGATCAATTCCCTAAGTGTGGAAAGATTTCTATGCATGCAAATAATTCCATAAGATTAAGCTCTCAAGAAGGACTGGCCATACAACAGAGAAGCAACAAGCCTGCAGTAGCAATAAGCATACAGGTGCCATTGTAGCTTGGCTCCTCCCCAGATCTAGAAAATAAAATTTCTACTAAACAAGTTTTGAAACTTTTCGATTGCTCGGTCTTTCTTTCTAGCCTTTCATTAGCAACATGTAACCCCCTTGAGTTCACTACACTTTTCTGCAGGTACTGCTGGACATTGTCTCTAAACCAGTATTTTTCTGATTGCTATTAGCCATCGCCTTGTAGCCTTTCAGTCAGGTTTAATTCATTCACGTTGGCTTGGCTGTAATGTGTCTGATATTTCACTGAAGTCAGAGTATGCTGCGAATGGCTGTACGTAACGTGATCAAAAAAGAGGCCATTACATTTATCAGGCATGATTTGTTGCTCCACTCCTTATTTATAGAGGAGGGTGAAACTTGCACCCTTTCATTGCTCTTATTCCTTCATGGTACCTGAAAGTTTGCCAGTCAAGTGTTACAGAGTTGAAATCCAAGATACTTATTTCCCTATGGAAAACATGAGTGTTAAGAAACCTCAACTTTATGAATTCTCTAGTGATTTGGAATAGGCGTAAAATCAATTTGAGAAAATAACATAAGATACTTTTTTACCTTAATGAGTACCTACAGTTGTGAAATTAGAGATGCCACTTATTTTTTTCTCCTTCCTCAAGCTCTCTTCTGTTCCAAATTTGTTCCTGGGGGAATGATAAAATCTAATAATCTTTGCACCTTCCCTCTTTTCAGAAGCACTGAACATAGAGCATGTGTCTCAGTCTCCAGGGGTCTTTCTAAGTGGCAGCTAGACAGTGACTGAAGTGTTCATATAACCTCCTTGAATTCTTTTGGCTTTTTCTTGCTTATTGCTTATAAGTATGCTTATTGCTACTGCAGGCTTGTTGCTTCTCTGTTGTACGGCCAGTCCTTCTTGAGAGCTTAATCTTATGGAGTTATTTATTTTTTTGTAATTTACTTCTTTCCCAATAAATTTTTTAAACGTGGTGGGACCAGAAGAAGTTAAGACTCCCCACACTCGGTCACTGTGGGTTTGCCACCATGTTTTCCCACAGTCATGCAGCCAGCCTGCACACACCCTGCACAGACACCACATACCAAATTTCTGTCTTCAGATGTTGCTTCCTTCAGCAAAAAGCTTTGTGGGCCTCTTGGGACAGAAGCACGTCTTCTAGGAACTGCTCACAGGCAAGAAGCAGCTAGTACGTATGATAAACTCACAGAGCACATCTGCACATGATGGTGGGAATAGAGGGTGTTACAACAACTAGCAAAGGTAGGTTCACCACTGTACAACAACTGGGATTCAGGCTGCAGGGCAAAACAAACATGTGGGACCAGTATCACCTTGACCACGAAAATAAATCTGTGTTGGAGTCAGTTCAAATTCCTCTCTCTCCCACCTGGTAACTATTTTTACACACAGTACAAAACCCAAGCTTATCTTGTGTAGCATGGTGAAGAAAGAAGTTAGCTCACAGGTCAAGGCAGACAACAGCCTGCACTATGCACCCCAAATTCTCTTATGACACCAAGGGAAGGAAGAGAAGCTGTAGATTTACAAAACTAATAAAGACATCATTGTAATAATTCACTTTTTCAGAGTGAATTTTGTCCCTTTTCTATTTGTGCAGTTCCTCAAGGTCATCCCATTTTTACTGCACAGTATCCTCATCATGTTCTATACAGATGATGCTTTCAAGTTTTGTCTTGTCAGCAAGTTTCATCAGTTCTCACCTACTTTTTGTGACAAAGATACTAAAGAAAGATACTAAAACAAGATAGGTCTGAAGACTGGTACTTGAAAAGCACTTCTAATAACCTTCCTTTTACTTCAACAAAACCTGCAATCCTATTCTCTGTACAAGATTGGGAGTGGGTTGGGGCTTCTTTTCGGTCTTTTAAATTTTTTTTTGAACTAACTCCCAAATAGCACTAAATTAAATACTTTATAGTGGTTACAATGGAAGAGTTCCACTACAGTTTCTCTCAACTGTCTAGAAAAAAAGTTGGTTATCTTATCAAACACATCGCTGCACACCTTAAATTCAAGGTGACTTAAGTTCCTGCAGCTTTTAATGCTGTTTTTCATTTACCCATCTCTGTTGTTATTTTTATAGATGAAATTGGTAATACAGAACCTCGTGCACATTTAGCCTGCAAATACCTGAATCTGCAGGGAACACTTCTTCCTCTTCAGGAGCCAGCCATCAGGATAGCACATGTACTAGCCCCTAACACTCCTCCTAACAGAGGAGTTTTCTTATGGGTAACTGGAGGGTCTCTGACACATGCTGTCCATCTACATGCTAATGCCAAGTGTGCGCCCCCTCAGAGACACCAACTACGGACACTGTCAGCATCTGGGGGGATAATCCACCTCTTTTTCCCAAATATTAGCGTAGATTTTCTGCACTGATCCCAACAGATTTCTTGAGTGACAATCTGTGCCGTTTTGTTTCAGAAACATCTTCATTGCCATGACCATCAAAGAGCACAAAGCACAATAGGCTTATGTTAATTCTTATGGACACTGAATCTCCTTCATAAGCAGCATGGGATAAAAAAAGTGAAAAATGTCTTGTGTCCTGGAAAATAAAATTTTGCAGTTCATAATAGCTGATTTACATGTCTTACCCAGTCTCTGTGGAACCAACTTAATTGGCCCTGGCCTGTGTTCTTCTTTCCAGCGCTCCAGGTCATTTAGCTCTTTCTGAGCAACTGAGCAGGTACAAAAAAAAACAAATATGTGGAGTGAGAGGTAGTGCTAAAAAGCAGGTGATACCGTTAATTGTTTGTAACCCTGAAGACCCATCCAGGAACACACAAACTTGTTCTCAGGAGGTGAAGACAACCGCCAGGAGGTTACACAGCCACTACAGCAATCAGCTAACAAGGCAAACATTCTGCCTAACTTGACACTGTATGGGGAGCAAACCCTAGGACTCAACCCCAAAAGTAAAACAAAAACCACCTAAGGGACTGTTAATGGACTGGTTTTTAACCCCTGGGAACCTGTAGGCAAATGCCACAGTATTTACTCCTGCAAATAAAGCAGATGTTGTTACAATCGAGATGTTATTGCTGCATGGAGGGAAATGCTTGTGGTGTAACGCTCCTCAGCAGAGAAACGAACAATAAGTAATTTTCCCTCACAACCACATGCTTCCTAAGTAAAAACAGGAGGAATGCATGATTCCGCTTCAAATTAAGACACTTCAGCATTGGTGTCCATGTGTGAGATGGGTGGCAAGCTCCCAGTGTAATTGGTGGAAGTCTAGTCAATACGGACAGGGAAGCCATATGCTCCAGTGATGGGTGGCTGACTAAACTGCTCTCTCAAATCAACGGCCACAGCAAAAAAAGATAAACAATTCTTTTCAGTAGCAAGGTGCACAAAGCCTATGGAAAGTGGAACTGTGTTTAAAAGCAACTTAGGCATTACTTGAAGAGCTCAAAACACTCTTAATAAAACCAACATGAACCATATTTTCTAATGGCAGGCTTTGGCTATCAGGCACTAACACCACCTCTCCTCTAACAAGACAAAGACAGTTCCTGGGCAAGTCTCTATAGAGGCCCAAGACAGCTTGTTATTTCACCTTTAAAACAAGCACTTAGCACGAGACTGGGTCTCGTGAGGCCCTATTTCTGCCAATATCCAAGGCAGAAGTACTTGGCATGGTTCAGACCTTGCACGCTGGTGGCACAAAGTGAAAGTACATCTTAATTAGAGAGAGCATCACCTTTGCAGTTAGCATCAGCATCAGCTTTATGACGATCTGCTTGTATTCCTCCTTCCAGAAGATGATGGTTTGGTTCAGGAGAAGGCCATTTGCTTTCTCGCCACCAAAATTAACTCAACCTTACGGCAGCCTGCTGGTGAAGCATTTCAGCCAAACTCACAATGTTTGAGAAGAAATGGTTTTATTGCACTGTTTCCTTAAGGGCTCAAAACATGTGAAGTGCTGCCTGATGCTCCCTTCAGCTTTCAGATCTTGCACAAATAAACAGCCAGAAGTGCAGGACTGCAGTGCTTGGTCACCTCTGCACACAGAGGCATTTCATGGCTCTTTGTTGTAACTTTTGGCAATGAAAGCTTTTTAACACATGCCTAATATTTCCAGGAGAGGTTCAGGGTGTTCCTGCTTAGCTACTTTCACCAGCAAGACTTGAAGCCAAGCAACAGTGTTTTCCATCTAAAAGCATCTCTCCCATCTTTATTAAAAGATCCACCTACAGTCCTTAAATGGAGACTGAAGAACCAACAGTGGTTCTAGTTGCTTGAGTCTCCATAAGAGTACTTTCAAAAATATTTCTTACTTATATTTTTCTTCTTCTCCTCCTAACCCAGAGGGCATTCAAAATTGGGTTCTCCAATCTGAATTCAATCCTGTAAATGTGGGATAGAGCTAATTCCAGCTGAGTCTTGTAGAAGCCAGCTAGAATAGCTCCAACACTGAAATTAGCAAAAACCTCTTCCTCAACAAGACTTACTCTGCATGAAGTTAAGCCAGATGAGAAATTAATTATAATAAAACCCTACACATTGATGGAGAATGCTCACAGCACTGACTTTACTGTCACAGCTGCACATATAAAAGCATTGTAAAAATGAGGATAAAAGTTACAAGGGCGATAAACCGCACAAACCCCTAAACTTATCCAAGTAGAAATAATGTATTAACATATTAGACAACTCAACTTACTTTGCTGCAATTGGTTTCTTCTGGTTTCATTTGGAGTTATCAAGACATACGGGCCAACACTAAAATGAAAGAGAACACTCTTATTTTTCTTGTCTACAGGAAACCAGGACTGGAAGGGGTCTCCTTCATCAACAAGGTCTTTTTTTTCTGCTATTGTAGCAAACAACTTCATATCAAAATCAGTATTTATTTTGCTTCTGCTCTTCAGGAGTTTTTAGTAAATACTCTAGAAATACTTTTTTATGTTTGGAATTGGCTGAAAACACCAAGGATAACATTTTCAGACATTTTTAGCTTAGTTTTCACTATTTAAGTCTCTCTCTAGACTGCTGACCTCAAATCTCAGCCATTTCAAGTCAGATCACTTCCTCAAATCAAACAGTTCCATGTGGTAGACAACTACTTCCACAGCTTGCTCAAGCACGGAGGAAGACCATTGTCTACTGGGATGAGCAGTGGGGCTGGCTGTCCCACCCCACATCTCGAGGGCACCAAGCACCTTGTAGATTTAGGCAACATCTGTTCAAAAGTTGTCCAAGGAGCGTGCAAAATCATACTGTTTGTGATGGACCCAGGTGACTTGTTCTCAGCCCCAGCCTCAGTTTCCACATCAGCCTCGCATTTGTCAGGTACTGGGAATTCCTTGGGCATATTTATCTTGCTGTCATGCCTAAAGTCTGACTCGCTGAATCAGGACAAAGGCCCTGTTTTGCTAGATTTAATTCAAAATGCTGTTGCTGTCTCAAGGAGCTATCAATCTAGCGTGACAGCAAAGAAGCAGGACAGGGTTCAGAGTGTATTAGAGACTTCAGGTGATCAAAAGAGTGATGAAAACATGTCAGTTCCACTTGGAGAAAACAAAGGGGTTTATCTAGATGGTGTATTGTGTGGCTAGGAGTTCACACTGCTCCCGCTCAGCAGAAGATAAGCCACAGGGGTGCAGGTTCTCCAGGAATGCTCGAAGCAGCAGTTGGCTCCCCATCTCCAAGTAAGCTCACACACATCTCTCTGCAGTGTCCAGTGGGGCTCTGTCTGCACGCACGGGCACAAATACTCCATCAGACTTCATCGCGGGGAAGGCCCAAGGAGAAGAAGAGAACACAAAGAATAACAAAGGGCGAAGGCTGAGCCTCTTAGAAGAAGAAAGGACCACAGGGGGCGGCCAGAGGACAAGCCAGGAAACAGAGAGAGCACTGGAAAAGTAATGAGAGAATAAGGTTCCCAGACTGAGGCTAAAAAAGGGGAATAAAAATCATGCAAAGAGATCAAAGTGCAAAAAGCTGCCTGCTGCTGTATCACTGTAATTCAGGGTTTGGGAAGGAAAGTATTTATATGCAATTACCTCTTTCTCTTTGAAGACTTATTCTAGGTGGATGTGGATTAATTTATGAGATTAAAGTAGTAAAGATAGAGCTGTGAGCTTTAATGGTGTCGTTTAATATGATCCCTTCCCTTCCTGCCAGCTTACTCTGGTGCCCATGAGACTGTTCTTCACCTCCCCGACGAATCTCAGACACTCAAAGGCAGGAGCTCAGAGAGCAGCAACACCCCTCTGGCATTCCCAGCACAACTGCAACAGGTACTTTAAAGAAGTGTTAACAACTCATCTTGCTTATGGCATAACACTCCCCATCACCGATCTTTCTTCAGGTTTTTCTTTATTTCACCGAGTAGTGGCATTTACAGTTTATCTGCCTTTGACAAGCCACTGTCCAGTTTATCAGTTTCAAGAATTTTTTTTAAGTAGTTTTTCTTGGCTGTTTCAGACATTGAGATCATGTTTCTCTCAAGTTCATAGACAACAGCTATTAAGTACCTTTTAAACTCCCCTCTCTCTGTAAGTGAAAAAAAAATGGCTGGAATTGTAAGTGGCAAGACTACATATTTTTCCATCAAAAAATCATCAGTGCATCTCAGACATCCCACCGCTTCCCAGCACTAGAGGGCAGAAGAGTTTTTGTATCATCAGATGTACTTTGATGACTTCAGTTTTCCATGGGTTGTGTTTTTTTTAAATTAGGAGTCAAATTAAAAAGAAAGCAGGGACTTCTTTGCGTCTGCACATGTATGAAAAATCACAGAATCAAACCCAGCCCTTATGCTGGGAATCATTTCCTTTATCTGGTTTTGCTTTTGGGGTGGAAGACTTTGAGTCCAGGAGGCCAAGTACGGGCCACTCTTCTGGCATCTTATCATGGGTGTTATCCAGAAGCTCAGGACAGCACACGAAAAACAGCAAAGATCAAGCAGTTTATGAAAGGGTTAGAGATGACACTACACTTACCACCAGAGAGAGCTCAGCTCTGTTTTCTGAGGAGCAGTGCAAGAGTCATTGAGGTTGAAAGAGTGAAATAAAGGCAAATTTGGTTTCCATGTTACCAGCCTGGAAAAGAGGAGGCTGAGGGGAGACCTTATTG
>BJBW01009147.1:83719-102815 GCA_004320125.1 Scolopax mira
AAATTAAATCTCCCCTCTTTCAGTTTAAAACCATTACCCCTTGTCCTATCACTACAGTCCCTGATGAAGAGTCCCTCCCCGTCTCTCTTGTAGGTCCCCTTTAGGTACTGGAAGGCCTCAATAAGGTCTCTCCCAGGCCTTCTCCTGGCTGAACAACCCTAGTTCTCTCAGTCATGAGCAGACAAGGCGTAAACTTTCATCCCCTTGCTGTAAAGAAATGATAGATGTGAAATTTTGACGTACGGTGTGAGTTTTATTACCACAGACTTCGTCATGAGTGGTTTTGTAGAGGTCTATTTCGGGGGAATAATTTTCAGCTGACAGTTTGTCAGGTGCAAGTTGTTGGATAGGCCTGAAGCAGGGCCAAAATGCCTCCAAGGTTTCTAGTGCCACACTGTGCTCTGCTGTGAAGCGTGCTAGGACTTCATCCCACTCCTTCATTCAGCTCACTTTGACTAGCTTGTGGACAATGAATTCTCTTTGGAAAAATGCATGGGTTGCTGCTTAAGACACTGGAGGGTGAAGACTTTTTGGGTTTAAATTGACTTTTAAGTATGTATTTGCCATAATTCATTGTGTGCATACTGTGGTTCTACAGCGTATCCTTTTTCTTAAAAAAAGCATGATTTTTAAAATCATAGTTTTCTAAGTTATTTATTCATTATTACTACAGTCTAGGACTGTTTTGTTTGGTTTTTTTTATTGCCATAGAGTCTTTCTTTGTATTTAACAGCAAGCTGTGTAATCTGAAGTAGTTTTCTCTGAAACTTGTTATTGTTACATCCATGTACTCTCCCTGTGGAGTGCCAGCAAGGAAGTTCCTAGTGAATTTTGTGGAGCCTTTAAGTCTTTTAATCTGCCTGGGATAAAAATTGCGTCTGGGGTTATATGGCTTGCTTTGTTGGTGTGAATTGTTTTATCATGTTGTTATTCTAGGTCCAGAGTCTCTGGTAGGTTTTTAGAGGCCTAAATTCTGGATAGCTGCATTTTTCTATTGAGTTTTATTCTTTAGCCAGGTCTTTCAGTAGAGAATGCAGTATTTTTCATATTTTTACAATGCATATGTACGTTGTAAACTGTTAGCATATGGTTGGCAGTGGAAGCTGTTTCAGAGTTTTTCTAGGTGGTATTATGTGGGTAGTTAGTGGAAAATGGAACAGTACCCATGCTTATTGGATTCCCAGCTAAGAAGAAGGAGGTCAAATCGCATACAATCAAATTCTAAATTTTTGCTAGAGAGAAATGGTAAGATCAACTATAGTACTGCTCGTTTGTTCCTCTGGCATCGTACGGGGTTAACGAGGCCTTCTTGCCATGGAGGATGGATGGAAAGAGTAGCAGAAGGAAAGTCTTAACAGCAGAATGCATCTCTCAGGGCTGAAAAAGGTCTGTTCACTATCCTACCATAAATCGTGGTTGTGAGATGTCCTGGATGCTAGCTGTGGTCACTTGATCTTGGTCACTTTTACTTTTGTATTTTTTTTACAAAAGCATTTGGAGTTTGTAGCAACAAAAGAACAACAGTAGATGCATAAAGAGTCTATTCTCAAAGATACCTGCAAGAAGCCTGTATTAATTAATACATACTCAAGAAGTTTGATTTGAATGCCTTATAGTAACACTTCTATTAGTGAATCTCTTGCTCAGGAACAGAAACTTTAGGCATACTTTTATTTACAAACAAAAAAAAGTTGCTGTAAAATAAATGACAGAAATTGACATGAGAATTGTGTGAATGTGGAGAACGGCATATTCATATTTCAGCGTAGCTGAAGTTACTTTTAATTCACTATTGGAAAATAAATTTCATGGGAAGGTAAGACTGGAAGGAAAACATTAGATTATGAAATCAAATATGTTGCAGATAGTCTGTATTATTGTCCCACTTCAAAATGTCTCTGGCTCCATTCGGAATTAATTAGGTGGTTTGCTCTGAAACAGTCTTCTAATAAGCTGTAGAACCTATTCTTCGGAGTAACAGAAGCCTTATTTTAGCCTATACCTAACGATCATTTATTTCAGATAAAGAATTTTTATTAAGGAAAAAGTAGTTTCAGAAATATTTTTGTACGTTTGGTTGATATATTTACATATCCTGTTTATTAGTGGCATACAGCACTTAAAAAAAAAAAACAACAAACCAAACCTTCCTAGAACAAAGGTTTTAGCTAAGCAAGCTATTTATTCTTGTGTACTTATTTCAGTGTAAGTATATACTTCCTATACTACTGGTCCATGATATTAAGCATGGAATAATAACAAAATGCTATCCAGCCCATCAGAACAAATGATTATTTTCTCTGTGCTTTTTATTCCATTACACTATGGCTTTCTGAGGCAAAAGACAATAAAATTTCTGCTATGTGCCTGAAAGCTAGTTGTGAGAAGAGCAAAATATTTTCTACTTGACAAGAAGGATGTTTTCGCTGATTGCGTTAAAATTACCAGTGTATAAATACAAATCCTATGCAAGCAGGTATATTTTAACATTCCTAATAGTGGTTCTTGTAGCCTGTGGACAGACCTAATAGTGTTGCACTGAAATTTTTAAATCATGCATTTGAAATTATTTTTAATTGTGTAAATTTAATTTTTTTCTATTTCATAGAAGAATGTGAGGAATTACAGAATATGTTATATATTATTGTTTTTTAGTATGATTAAGTTGGCAGAGACTGCGCATTAGGAATTTGCAGAAAGAATATCTCATTCTTCCCTGTTTCTTCTGCTAAAAAATTAATACCACTGGGAAGTTAAGTATGTCAGAGATCTGTGGACTAATCCTTTATGTTAACAGTATATAATGTATATGTGTCTACACATACTGTATGTTACTTAATGTGTTTTATCTTCTTGTTTGTCTAACACTTTAGTAACTCAGGTCTTGCAGTTGCCTTTCTGATGTGCGCATTTTCTTACATTTCTGAAAATAATTTTTTTAAAAAACAGGTCTTGCAGATCTAGCAAAACTTTTTCATTGTTTTCTGTATCTAAGTTACTGAATACTGAATTACATAGTAAAATTAAAATACTGAGATCAGCAGAATAGCATAGAGTTGATGACTAACCTTTGGGAGCTGATTCATTGAATAAAGAAAGGGACAGATGTTACCTGTAAATCTTTTATTTCTTTATTTTCCCTCTTGGGTCTTAATAGGATGCTTCCATTTAAAACATAAACCTTAGACATTTCTTAGCAGCATTTTTCGGACAGGGGGAAGATCAAGTCTGTCATAATTAAAAGTCAGTAAGTATTTTTATTTTTTTTTTTTAGCCTTTATTAGTCTGAAATAAAATGCATTTTCAAGCAATGGGAGCCAAGAATGTTCATGGTGGTAGTTATATGAGCATGCCTTAAATGAACTGATCCATTCTTCAGGGATAGCGATTTGTTTTCATTTAATACCATCATGAAAGGAGTGCATTTAATTAGATCTTTGCACTTTATATTCTAAATTTCAAAGCACCAGACTAACCTCGACTTATTCTCCTAAATAGTCAACTGAGTTAAATGAGCATGGAAAAGAAAACTGAGTCAAGCTGGACTTAAAGCACTTAACTGCTTAATGCTTGAGGATGCCACTAATTTTATGACAGAGGCTGTGTCAGAAAAAGACAGTCCTTGCAATCTTTCTTACATTCATTCAAATTCAGTTTTTATTGCATGTTTCTAGTTAGGATACATTCACCCCATTAACAAACATTCAAGGTGCTTTGCCATGACAAGTTACAGCTTCTTGACTAGTAAGTGACACGTGACTCTTTGATAACCTGCTCATAATGGAAATAAGGTGAGTCACCATATACATTTTCAGATTTTCTGGTGCTTGTAACTCACTTCAAAATGTGAACAATCTTGTGTGACTCTGTGAGTTGAGCTTCCCATCACTCGTTTACATTTTCCTGTTGATCCTGCGTACTGCTCCTGTTCTGGAGCTGCTGCCATGCTTCTTTTTTACCTGCTGTTTTCCAGGCAGCACTGGCTTTCCACTAACTGCTACTGCTTTCCACTGAGACTGAAATAAAGTGTCCCAGTGGGCATGGCTAGCTGTCAAAGGCCCTCAGGGGTCTCTGTCTTGTGTTCCCAGACATCTGTGCAAAAACACTTAAGCTATTTTTGCGCTGAACTGTCAGAGTTCCAAGTATTGTTTATTAGCCCAGTCTTTGTGTTTGGCCTGACCTGTGATGAGGTGTCTGCTGCCAGTCCCGTGTTGTAACCTGCATACCTGGTTGTCAGCTGCCAGGTTGACTCTCAAAACTGGTGGTTTTAAACCACCTTTTTGCTGGCAAAGCAGGTATAACTTAATTTTGACAAGCTAGTGTGATTTACTTCATACATTGTTAAGCTCTTAATTGACTGCAACCGCTTAGTAAAAAGATTCTTACTCTCAGTCTGAATAAGGAAAATCTCTATTGAATATAAATCCATGGTCACAAACCATAGAACAGAATAATACAGGATTTCCATAGGGCTATGATATTTTCAGAAATGTTGTGTCTGTTTCTGGTTAGGGTCTAAACAGAGGAATTGGAAAAATTTTTTAGAATGTTTTGAGTAGTGAGAGCCTGGGAAAACTGATTTGTGAGAAGAAATGGAGTTTTAGTTTAGTGAGGAGATGAACAATATCCTTCTCTATTTTATGTCCTCTATCGTACTTACTTTTTTCATGGTCTAAAGATGAAGGGAAATCTTGTGGAACTGAAAGGAACAACAGACATAAAACTACTACATTATTTTTACATTCAGAAATGAATGCTAATACTGAGACTAAAGACGACACTGAAATGGGAGTCAGAAATAGAGAGGCAGAGTTTAAAGGCCAGAACTCCCCGTCTTAACTTTGGAACTGTGCTCTCACTGTGTTTAGTAAGTTGTTTTTCTTTTTTCTACTAGAAACCTCTAGGCAACTGCAGTGTTATGTTAGGCTGTGTTATGCAAATAGTTGGTATAGCCCCATTCTGGTAGGTGGGAGATAGGTGCTTAATTAAAAGGCATACAATTGAGAAGCTAGATTTAAAGGAATGCAGCTGCTTCTAGGTGAGCTCAGAGCGGGCTACCACTGTTTCTGTGCTGAGCTCAATACTACGTGCAGCAGTCTATGCCACTTGCCTTCAGAGCCAAAGCCATAGGGGCCACTGGGCATGGTGGCAATGCTTATATTTTCTGTGGCAGTCCATTTGCCAGGGAAGTTGTCAACAAGTGTGCTGGCTCCTACTAAGCTAGCTCTAGAAGACTTTAAAACCAGTATTTTCCATCTCTTCCCCTATTGCCTCTCTGTCTAGAGGTGAGATTGGATGCAAAGACAGAATTTTAGCCCCAGGAATTTAGTAGCAAAGGCAGCTTGGCTCCAAAGCCCGTTATTAGGGTATACTCACATTGAAATTCAGGCTTTAAGTGCTGCTGTCAGGCTTGTTGTTAGAAAATGTATTAACCAGTTATTGATTAAATGCAGAAGTCACATATAGAAGAATGAGTCTGGTGATAAAAGCGTTTTCACAGTAGTTATGTTTTGAATTCAAGATAAACATTCAAGATCTTATTTGTCATGTTTCCTGGGGGAAAGTTCAAGGCATTATTCATATAATAGTACAGGTGGTGCCACAAATTGCTTTATTTCATTCGTTTCAAAGATTACATGTAGGCTTTCAGAGAGATGCCCCCAACACTCGCCATCCTTGTTACCCTTCTTGAATTCTGCAAATGTGTGGGAATTCAGTCCCTTCTTGGAGGTTTACTATGTATCTTTCGGCAGCTTCTTGTTCAGTTGAGTATCTTCTCAAATGGAGATATTTCTTATTGTCCTTCTTGAGATGCCTGGCTTTCTTCAAGCACTGTATAGGAAAATGCACACACCTGATCTGGGGGGGATTTAATTTAGCAAAAGGTAGGAGTTATTACCTCCGTTTACTGTTGTCTAAAACAGATGTTCAAGTCCTTTTGTGTATTTGGTTCCAAGAGTCCAGTTAGACTTAAAGTGAATTTTATCCAATAATGAACATGGCCTGAAATCTGTTAGAAGTCTGTGTTATAAGGTAGAGTTGAGCCAGTGGTTGACACCAAATAATGAGAAGAGTTTACTGGGCTTTATGACTTTATTGGGGCTTCCATGAGTCAAAGTGTGAAAGATGGAAGGTGCCAATGCAACTTTGTGGTGCGCTGTGGCTGTGGGATGGGTCTGACTCCTTTGAAGGAATGCCAGGAGTCAGCTGGGATCAGGGGGCTGTCTTAATTGGGTGAGACCAAGTACAGTGTTTAAGTTAATATTCCAGTACCATTTTTCAAGCAATGTCATGATGAGATTCCCAGTGAAGAACTTTCCAAAAGCAATATCAATGTCTTCTCTCATTTTTTTCTTGTTTTAGCTCTTCATGGTTTTGTAATAAATTGATACTTTCTGTTATGACAAGCATCATTTCAGTCTCTGTTGAACTAGTCTGCACAAATAATTTTGTGTATTCTGAAACAATTGTCTGCCTTGTGTTCTTATCATTAGATGCAGTGAACAGCTTTCTCAGTGTTTGTTCACTGATTTACTAATGGATAAACCTGTTTAAAAAATTTAATAAAATTCCAAGTTAAGCCTGATGTCTTAGCATGGGTTAATAGGATTGAACTGTAAAATCTAATAGAGCTGGTGGAATACAGAACTTTCTGTTATCTTTCATATAAATTATACATGAGATGTCCAAGTCAGACATCAGAAATGCTAGCTGTTAAAGTAAAAAGTGCGTATATTTCAAATTAGAATTTGCATGTTATTCTGATTCCTGTTTTTCTGCCCTAGGCCAGAACCATGATAGCGGTTGGACTTGGTGTTGCAACTGTTGCATTTGCAGGTAAGCTAAATTACCAGCTGAATCATGCTACTGCTTCCAAAAGGGTTAATGGAGTTTTGATGAATTTAAATAGTGGAAAGGTGCTTGAGAGTGCAGTGGAGAATTGTGTCCAGCTGTAGGACTTGTCCCTTCAAAATCTGTGACTTATTTCCCAAAATTCTTTTTGAAAAGTTGCAGCTGGAGAGACTAGTTTTATGGGCAGTAGCTAAAAGGTTCAGTCTACAACATGTAATGTGGAATATTTTACGTTTTTTTTTTTTACTTAATACCATACTCCAGGGTGGAGGCTCTTTATTACAGAAGAGTACAACAGAATCGTGTGATGTGAAGGTGATGCTCGACAAATTTGACTAGAGAAAAATAGAAGGTGTTAGTGGCTACGGTGATTTATCATATTAAACTGCTCCCATAGTACATTTTTTTTGTTACCTGAACTCTTTGTATCTGGCCCGTATGTTCTTCTGAAAAATAGGTACTAGTCTGGGCGTGGGCTTAACATGATTTACACTCCGGGTTACACAGACTAGGTGGCAATAACCTGTTCTGGTTTTGAAATACATGGATCAATTTCCATCATTTTCAGTGTTTAAAAACAGCCATGGTGAGCTGTGTGCAAATGCACACACCAAGAACAGATGCAGTAGATTAACAAATTGCACCAAACTTCAGCAGATGTTTGGTGGGCTTCAGCTGATTTATATTTTTGATTAGGGGAAGGAAAGACAAGATCTTTGATGTGGACCCATTAAGCAATTGGTTTATCTGTGTGTGAGCAGAAGAGGAATGTTCTTAACATTTCTTCTGCTGGTTGGGCTGCAGAATTAATAACAGCTAGCAAAGAGCAGAAAGCATTAAGAAGAAGGCAAGGTAATATATTACTACATATACAGCATTTCAGCTGTGATGCTAACAGGGATTTTAACTTCTGTGTTAACAGAAGGTACAGACTTAGACGACTAAAATGACCTATGGATATATTGCATATTTTGAAAATGAAAGCTATTTGAATGAAGCAGAGTGACATCTTTTTAAACATTTTACCGTTGTGTGTAATTGTAAAGTTACATTACTGATGAATAGTTAATCAAAACAGTAATTGGGGAGAGGGCACTTACAGGGAAAATCCTCTAGTAACATCGCAGAGATCTTGATTCTGAAGTTGATAGACCTGCTTTGTGCTTCTAGGAACACAGTCTATTTAATAGAGTTCCCTCTAGCCTTTCCTAGCTGTAGACATTCACTGCTGGTGGGGAGGTGAATGGCTCTGAATCCCAGAAGATCCTTCTTTTGTAACAAAATAAAAAATGCAGTACTTACAAAATGTGATTAAGCATACAACATCACAGGAGGGAACATGTATTACATAGATTTCTTTTTTGAAGACATAATCTTTGAACAGTGTTTTATAAATAATGTATATCCAAGCTAACGTTTCATACTGCCCTTTTTCTTAAAGTTAGATACCTTAAAGGCAGGTATCTTCATTTATCATATTGAAATGCATTTAAATCTATTTATTTTGTGAGCAAACACAATGGATCTTTGCAGTCCATGACTGTTTTTAGATGAAGTATATTAAATCCTTCTCCTTCCTCCTCTAATAGTACAAAGATTGGAAAATGTAAACCATAGCAAAGTCCCGTTACTGTGGGACTTTGGCTGTGAAAAATCCAAAAATGGCTGTTGAGGGAACATCTTGAAAAGCCATAACGTGCAGCAGTACCATACAAGCAAGTATATGAGACAAAAGACTGATAAGGAAGGATTTTTATTTATTTTCAAACAAAAATTCTTTCTGATGTAAGCTGATGAACATAAGTTGGAGACTTTTTTTTTTTTCTTTCCCCCCCTTTTACTGAATGTTGGCTGTAATTTCATTAAACTTCTATTTTTTTCAGGTCGTTATGCTTTCCACCTTTGGAAACCATTGGAGCAGGCAATTACAGAGACAGCAAAAAGGATTTCAACTTCTGTGAGTTTAGAGATTACTTCGTGCTATATTTATGTTCTTATATTTTCAAAAATTTAGAAAGGAGACGTTTTATGTTAAATACAGTAAGTGCCAGTTGGTTTTTTTTTTTCCAGGTTACTCCTTCCTATATGTGTTGTGGTGTACTATCTGGCATATTTTAAATAACCATAGATGAAACTATGTCAAAAGATGTTTGTGAGTTTGATAAACAGTTCTGATTTTCCTGGTAACGTTCCACGTTTCAGAACTCCTTGCTAGTAAGTACATGCTAAATTATTGAAGTGCACTGTCAGAAAATAGCTAATTCCTGGAGTTTACAAAGTGATGACATGCAGTTTCATTTCAAGAAGCTGAAAATGAAAGAATTCAGTCAGATACAGTGTTAAAAATCAAGAAGACAAATTAATAAACTTCTAGGAAAGGTTGCCATAGAGATGGGGGAGCTTGTTTTCTTGTTCACATGTGGGTTGTCTTTTTCTTTCTTCCCCAGCTAATTTGAACTTTTAACTAAGGTTTTGTTCTTTGCTTTGATATCCATATTTAAAAACTCAATAATGAGGCAATCAAGAGGTAAATTGTAGTGAGAGGAGTATATGTAGGGAATATTTCAGGGCATTTACTTTTCGCTTCAATGGCTATACTATACTTTAGTAAATAAATAAATAAATGTGTTCCATTCCTGGTTGATTAAAGTAATTCCCAATAAGGTAGATGTCTGCTTGTGACAGTGCATTCTTTCAGAGTTCATAGTCTGTGAATACCTGTCCACAGTGGAAGAAATACAGTGTCCCTCTTGGTGTTGATGGGTGAAGGTGTTGAGGGAGTAGTTATTGCAGATTTTTATTTCCGTAAAAATATACTATCGATAACTTTTTTTTTTAAAAGTGATTATTAGAATTGTATCTATTTATGTGGGCCCAGCTGCAACACAACTTGTCTGTATACTGCATACACAGTATGTAGATAAGATGCTAGGGTCCAAATTCAATTGTCATCTGTACTTTGCATTCATGTGCTGTAGCTGCAGGCTTGATCAGTGCAAGCTTCCTGGGGAGGGAAAGGCTGGAAACATGGGCTGTCCTCTTGGGGCTGGTCCACGCTTGTTCTTAATTGTGATGTCTATCAGCCAGAAAGGATGCTCCTGGATCAGTTTTTGCTCTCCGTCTCTCTGTTGCATTGTGGTTATGAGACCAACACCAATTTTATTTTTTTTTTTCCCCGTGATTTTTTTGAGAGATTCCCAAGTTGCCTGCCAAAACAGCAGAGAGGACTTTAGGTTCTGTGAATAAAATTTCTTTCTTATGCTGTGGATATAGGCTGACTTGCAGGTTTGCTTAGAAGTAGCTAGCAGTAAGGACATGGGGCTTCAGAGTAGGCAGTGTTTCAATCTTCACCCTCCTTCCTTAGCTTTTTTTTTTTTACTCCAGCATTTCTTCATCTATCCATTTGTCGATACTGGCTAGAGAATCTAAATTCAGACATGTTCACATAAGAAAGCAGGCAGTGACTCTTTTTAGCACATTGAAGTATGACATGGTACTGCACAGAGAGGTGTCTGTTCCTAGGAGACTGTACCCCTCAGTAACTGGTATCGTAGCTGAGCCAAGCTCATTACAGGCCTATCTCATTTTTACCACAGTGACTTTCAGAGTCCTTCAGAATTCATGAACAACCATAAAGAGCAGCCCAAGAGCTTCTGCATTCTCAATTTTCCTAGTCCCTGGAGCTGCATCTTCTGTCAGCTTTTGCATTCTGTCTTACAGCCCAGAAGCGTATGTGGATCTCCAGTACAGTACCTCTCTTCTCTTATGCTATTTTTGAACTTGAAAATAGAAGTTTTCAGTGCACCATGAGATCTGCTGAAGACAGTAAAAACTCTGTGTTTGCTATTAACTGTATGCTTTTGTCAGCTTTACATTTGTAAAGGGTAGTGAGAATGATTTTCTTATGCAATCGTAATCCAAATTTAAGACCCTTGTGTAATTCTTAACCAAGATTATTTGTTCTTTACAGCTACTACTTTCTTAGATTGCATTTTTTGCTGATTTTTTTTCTTTTTGCCTTAACAACCAATTATTACATATTTATCATTTTTCTTTAAAATAGTAGATGAAATAGTAGGTACAAAGATTCTGTGTAGGTGCTTACTGTCCAAACTTATTTTAGTGGCTTTACATGATTTTGTGTGGGGAATTTGAAGCTGCTGAGTATGATCTGTGGATTAGCATCTTCATCAAGTTTCTTTACACATATTGCCCTCTTGCCCTCTAAACTATGCTGAGAATGGAAATCAAGCAGTTCATGTTTCTCCCTGTGCCTACTGCAAAAAAGGTCTCATGTAATGTTTAGTGCCTAGGCTTGGTCTTACTCTGCTGTTTTCCTGTGGTGTTTGGAGACACACAACTTGGCCACTGTGTTTTTCAGTGGTTACTTTATCTTTCTAGAAGCAATCCCTGTCCCTTTTCACCTCCTCTTTTTATTTTTGGTGGTTTGTTGGTTTTTTTCTTTTTTGAAAGATGGTGAAGCCCCCACTCCTCCTCCCTGCATTGACAGTTCTCTCTTCTCTGTTGCCATTTGCAATAGGAATCACTGTTCATGCTGGTTGCAGTCACACAAGGTAATCCAGATGCTGTTTATCCTTTCTTCCTGCACATTAATAAATGACTTGGGTAAGGTCAAGTTGAGCAATTATGAAGTGAATCATTTAAAATGCCTCCTTGCTGTATCTTGAGTATTTGGCACTCTCTTTAGTTAGCTAAGTAAATAACATGTACAGTCAACAACTGCACTCATTTTTTAGTCAAAAACAGTAAGTAAAGGCAAGTAAAAGTGTTAGGTTTTATTCTGAATTTCTACCTCTCGTTTAACTTATGACAGTTAAATATATACTCTTAAATATGAAGTGTAAATGCTGCTGTAATTTAGTCCTGAATTTTCTACTATCTTTTTTTTTTTTTCAGTGGAGAAAGGCATAGAAGGAAACACTGTCATTTCCTTTCTATGACAAGCCATATAGCTCGTTTCCAGAGAAACGCTTTTTTAGTTTGAGCTCAGTTTTGTTACTGGTGTCACAAATCCTAGTGACACTGTTGTGTTTCTGTTTGCAGTGACAAGAGTCTGTTGCCAGTAGAAGGTTCAGAGTGCTAAGTAGCCATTTGGTTTTTCTTCCTGTTGTGGTTTGGCCCCTCAAACTAGGACACTTGGACATTAATACTGTTAATTATGTTAGTATTTTCTAAAATGTGAATTTAAAAAAGGAACTATTTCATTAGCATTCATTACCTTTCTTTGTTGAATCGATGATATTGAAGGTTGAAAGACAGAAGACAGAAACAGCAATTCTGGGTAAAATGAACTGTCAAAATACGCAAATGCCACAATCCTTAAAATTCTGTGTTCCAGAAGAAAAGCATCTCTTCTATAGCACTTTATCGGAGATTTTTGCCCTGTGTTTCCCTTACTGGATCTGATTCTGCTCAGCATCATAGAGTTCGGAATTGAGACATTAAGGGTAGTTTAAGATGTAAAGGTAGTTAAGATGGACATTAAGACCATTTCTCTTGCTCTTCATTGAAAATAAAATTACAGAGAATCATGCAATTTGCAATCCATTTTATAATTTTTCTTCTAACTAAAGTTAAGGAAGTTGAAGTTGACCTTAGCAAATTATAGGTTATATTATAGCACAGCTTCTAAATAATTTGTTATTGTAATATTTTTTTTCTTCCTGTATTGTATGTATTTTTTTTGGGTCTTTCCATTGTTACCCTTTCTGTGGAGAACTGTATTGGTGGTGAAACAACACATCGACTTCACTGCTTCATATAATATGATACATGGTCTCAGTTATGGTGCTTTGAATATCTCTTACCTGGCATGGAAACAGTGATGACGCTTTCCCTGTGCTATGTCAGGAAAAGTATCTTGAAGATATTTCAGTCGAAATGGATTGGATTTTCTTAGCTGACTGCTTTTGTGAAAACTTGTGAGTGAATAGACATTTGCAGTGCAAATACAGTCGTTTTCTGTTCCACTCACCCCAAAACTATTCACAGCATTTGTTCAGGAACAGAATTTACTTACATAATTTGCTAAACAGTAATGCAAGGGCATGAAGGAAATGCAAGGAAATGAAGTAAATTAAACGATGGCACTCACTACACGCCAAATAGTATGAAGAAATGGAGAGACAATTTAGATATTTTTTTTCCAATACAGTAGTAGAATTTGTTTACAGTAGTCATAGTTAATAAATAATCGAGTATTTAGAGCTGCCCACTCCTTGAGGAGGTCTCATAACAGAAAAATACCTTGAGTATTGTTCCGTTTCATTGCAGCTATTACTTAAAATTTAAAACTAGGGGGAGAAAACTGCTTTAATTTGAACAGCATGCAAAAGTTCTTTCTTTAGGAAACTAGAAATTTGCCAAAATCTTTCCTAAAATGAGGACTCAGTGTTTCTTCATCTTACCCTAACCAATGGGGAAAATTGAATTTATGTCTAATTTCCTTTTGCTTTACATTCTGTTTAGGATCAAGGTTTCAATTTAAGAATTGATTATTCTAGCTACATGCTGCTTTTGAGAAGAAAAAGCTTTTTCTTGATGACCAATTCAACAAACTGGTTTTGCTTCTATGCCAAAGGACACAGACAACAGAATTTCTTTTTTCATTCCTCCTGGAAGTGAATCAAATCAAGGCTTCCTGGGGTTAGAACAGTGTCAAGGAAGTAGGTTTTAAAAATATGAAAAAGTGGTTTTGAATTTAAGCCTATAGCTGTACCTCCCTATTCTCTTATTTCAAATAGTATTTTAGATGAAATCTACTGAGAACAGAGACCAGCTGTGTTAGAGGTAATTTAAATACTGCTCTTCTCTAAATGAGTAGTGAACCAATGTCTTCTTGTATTAAGAGTTTTATGCCAGAGTTGAAGGGCAGAGAAGAATTAACCTGTTTAGGACTCCATCTGCACCTAAGCTGCTTTGGAAGAAGTTATGGAAGATATTTCAGGGGACATTAAAGTCTGCTTTTCTCTCCTGGCTGTAGTAATTGTTCGGCATCGTTGCAAATTTCTGTGCAGTTCTGCCTCCTCAAGGGTGTTATCTAGCCATTAAATCATTAGCACAATTTCCTCTTGGAGGACTAAAGTGCAGTCCCTTAGTTTTACGTGATCTAACCTCTAATGTTGATGTGCACCATCACAGACCTGCTTTGTGTTACCCTCAACAGATTGTAGTTGTGGGCATGACCGGGCCACTGTGGCTTCAGCTTTTATACACGAAATAACCACTACTGTAACGTTACCAGGTATGGTTTGGAATGGGAAGAAAGATAAAATTTTGGGGTTTGGACCACAGCAGAAGACCAAAAAAAATTCTTCTCTGTGGTTTTGTGTGACTTCAAGTTAGCAATAGGTGAAATATTTCTGAACCATGCTTTGGGGTGAATGTCGCTTCTAAGCTTAAAGGCTTTGCTTAGATATCGTAGACAGAGCCCCTTAAATGCTTTAATGCTTTTGAACTTGCCTAAGAGAGCGTCTGTGTAAACATAAGGCAAATTTTTCACTGAATATGAATGGATATATTTAGTGAGAAAAGCGTTTTATTAAGGGCCAGGCACAGTTTTACTTGGGGGTAAAAGGAACACTTAAAAATAATCTCAGCTCACAGGCCAGACTTCCCTTTGATAGCAACAAAAGAAGCTTTTTTTTTTTTTTTTTCCCAAGCTGATAGGTTTGGCATTGAGGAAGAAAACTTCACTCTCGTTGAGTGATTTCTGTGTGCCACTTCCCAAAGGCAGCGTGTCTTGGAGCTACATCTGCTGCCTCTGGGACTTGTGCAGCTCAGACTGTTATTTGTGTAGCAATGGGGTGATCCTTACTTATTCTTATAGACACATTTACATTGATCACTACTAGCCATCTGAGGTGGTTCAGTAACTTTTGTTTAAAGAAAAAAATTAAAATGTATTTGTGGCTTACAAATACACTGTCAATGCATTCCCTATGACAATTAATTGTTGTAATGATTTACTCTCATGTCCGTCTTCTTTTTAATGTTTCTTCTCCCCTTCTTAAAACAGTGGCCAAAGTCTCATGTACCAGTGAGTTTTAAAAAAAAAAACTAACTCCAGATCCTTTGTCTAATTGTCATCAGCCATTGGTATCTAGGGAAGGATGTAAAGGCAGAAGTTGGTTAGGATTTCCCCAAATACTCTGCTACTTTCCATTGTTCTGCAGCTCAGTGATTTTCCTGAAATGGAGATTGTGGCTCCATTTTGTTTGTTTTGTTTGGTTGTTTCTTTTTATTTGTTTTTTGAGTTTCTTCAAAGAACTTCTGATACACTTTTTTTTTTTTTGAGGTAATATTACTTCATGTGAAAAAACCACATTGACTCTTCATCAGGATGTTACATTTATCTGTTCTCATCCTTTTATTGTTGTTTTTACATACTATCTTTGTAGAAATATTTGGACTTTAGAGTGATTGTCTGTAATTCCTTGGATGCCATAGTATTTTGATTTTTTTTCTGTTTTCCATTGCAATGGTACCAAAGCAGTTCTAAACAAGTTACCCTCTTTCCCCTTTCCCTCCCCTGCTCTCCCCAGCGTGTGTGTACACACACACACACATACTCTGTACCACTCTATGCTAGTATGTACTTTGATTCTGGACTCTTGCCTGAAGACAGGATTTTAATGGTTGGAGCTACTAATATTTCTTATTACAAGTGGAAGATTATAAAAACACAGTTATTTTTAAGTCAGTTTTTTTATGTATTAATACTCAGGAGTCCTTTCATAGGAGTTCTTCCTAATTGTAGTCATTCCATGCCTTTGAAATAAATTATAGATGGATGTAAAGCTCTGAATGAGGTCATATATATGATTTAGGTATATAATGTACATGAAACTAATTATTGCTTGTTATCCCTCTTTTCTTTTTAGAGTCTTTCATTGTACTATAAAGGAGGATTTGAACAGAAAATGAGTAGGCGAGAAGCTAGTCTTATTTTAGGTGTAAGGTAAGTTTTTGTTTTGTATGTTTTTGTTTAGTAAGTATTGAATGAAATAAAAATGCATGTTGGGAGAATGTGGAATACACTTGCAAAAATCGTAACTTTTTAAAAAAAGATTTCTAATGGCTTATAAACTATTCTAATATTCTGCTTCAGCTAAAAAGCAAACAGTAAAATGCTAATAAAGCATGCAACTTGTGTTTGGCTTGAAGGCATGGTAACATATTGCAGTGGAGAATTGGTGCTCTAGAAATAATCGGAATAGCACATACTGTGCTAATTAGCACGATCACATGGCCTGGAATCCAAAAAAGCCCTTGAGATAAGTAATAGTGTAGATAATATTAATAAGGAAAACAAATCAATTTTGCTCATTTCTTCCATAAGTCAGTAATATTATTTTTGTTCTTTATCCACTCTGATTTGTTTGGATTTTAAAAATGGCAGCGTATTCGAAACAAAAGTACTTGGAGAGACTTATCATTTTGAGTGATAATTTCCAGGTTTAGTATTCAATGGATTTTTTTAAAAAACGTTTGGATGGCTAATGGTAGAACTTACCTTTAGTGTTATCTGTGGCAGTGAGTTTGAGGGCTTTCCAGATGAGAGGAGCAGAACTGATCTCAAGTAGTATACTTCTTATTTATGCTTTAGATCAGTTCTGAATTTTAAGATTGGAAAAAAAAGAGAATGGTTTTAGTTATACTCAGAAGTTATTTCAAATGGTGAAAATAGGACTTAAAATCCTGTTTGGTGTGCTGTTATAATGGAAATTATGCAGATTTAATATTCATTGTAAGAAATGGTAAAATAAAACATTACATTTATTTGAAATATTTCATGCATGCACATTGAAGAAGAGTTTTATAGGAATGGTTTTCAGAAATACTTTGACCTTCAAGTTTGATAATGGGTTAATATTTTCATTTTATAAGGGCAAATTCAGTGATATTCCAGAGCAGCACACTGCAGCTTATTAAAGTGTGTTTACAGTGGCAATGTCTTGCCTGGACACTGCTCATCTATGTGTCTGAAGTTTCATCACATCTGAAATCAGTCCCTTTTAATTTTAATACTTTGAGTCTGCACTCAGAACAGTGACACAGCTTCTATTGTTTGGACTGAGTCTTGCAATCAAGACTCAGGACTGACTTAAGTCAGGGCTAAGTCAAGACTTAATCAGATTTGAGGGAAGTTCTTCCTAATGTTTAAAGGATTGAGCCTTTAATTGTAGAAGCATGGCCAACGTCTTTATAGGAAATTTTCATGTTGTTGAAACACACTTTTCTAGAGCAGTTTTAACATACTGCTTATTGTATTATTTTTTGTGTATATATGTATATATATATGTGGCACCAAAAAAAGAGTGAGCTTTGAAGTGTTACTGAAAATGCCAAGGTATGCACAAATACCCAAACTAGATCTGTCTATGCCATGATCTTATTATTGTAACACTTGTCCTCTGTGTCATCACTTCCAAGTCATATTAAATTTTGAGGTGAAGACTTTCTTCATTATTTCAAGTGCTGAGTATGCATGGGCAGTATAAATAATAAATACGAGCCATGATAAAGGTGAGCTTTTAATGGTAGCTTTTAGATTTCAAATATATTGGTCCATTATACATTCCAAACGTTATTCTTTAATAACAATCTTGTAAGATTGCAAAAGGTTTGGTAGAAACATGCATGTGCATTATTTTTATTTAAACTATCTAAAAGGTATCCAAAGCTACATTGGAAATATTGACTAATTTTAAGTTTTATTGTTCTTGTATTAGCTGTTTTGCAGCAACAGTGATTAATGAAATTCAGTATGAACTTAGCAATAATGTTAATAACAGTGTACTCTATTATAAGGAACTGCTGATGGGAGAAATGTCTGACAAGACACGGGAGGTGAAAATCTTAAGAGTGTTTTCCAAACATGAGACAAAACAGATGTTAGCAAAATATAGCTGTCCTAAGTATAACTGCTTACAACCATCTCAAACTTCTGAAGTTTGAGAATGCATGAAAATCATAAGTTAAAATCCTAAATAAAAAGAAATAAAATTTTGTGTATTGTATGATTTACTTCACAAAACATTATTCTTTCCATAGGAAATGTTTGTTTGTTAATGTGCAAAATATATATAAGCCTAAGTTAAATTTTAATTGTTATTCTTAAAACATAAATGACAAAAAAATTAGGCTATTGCATTAAAAAAATATTATATATGTGTACATATACAATTGCATTTAAGCTTTAATCACGGTGGCTTTGAGTTTGGGTTTGTTGTTTTTTTAATTTTATTTTTAAACACAGCTTACGGCACCGTTACATCATATGATGATAAGACCACTCAATTTGGGAGAACTGCAAGGGGTCTGTAGTTGTACCTGTCGTTTAAAGCAGGATCACCTTTGGACTCAGAGCAGGTTGCTCAGGACTTTATCCAGTGGGTCTTCAAAGATTCCCAAGGATGGAGAATGCTTGTCCTCTCTGGGTAACCTGTGTCACTGCTGGACTGTCTTTGGGGTAAAATAGTATTATCTCCAGCCCGCACCTCCCTTTTCAATTTGTGCCCACTTTTCCTCAACCTCACACCATACATGACTGCAAGAGCCTGGACCCATGTTCTTCCAATGTCTCTTTTGTGAGGTCCCCTGGAGCCCTCTCTTCTCCAGGCTGAACAAGACCTGCTCCCTCAGCCTCTCCTCAAAGGATGAGTGCTCGGGTCCCTGACCATCCTGGTGACCATTGCTGAACCTGCTGTGCTTGGCCACTGTCTTTCTTGCACAGAGGCCCTGAAATTGGATGTGCTAGATGAGGTTGACCAAGTAGGGAAGAATAGCTTCTTCTGTTGACCTAGTGATGGTGTTGCCATGGGTCACACAGCCCACCAGGCTGATGTTCTTTTGTGCTGCCAGGACATGCTGCTGGTTCTTGTTCTTGCTGTGTCCCGGGTCCCTTTCAGGAGAGCCACTTCCCAGCCCCACAGACCTCAGCCTGTAGCACTGTGAGAGGCTATTCCTTCCCAGGTGCTGGGGTCTGCCTCTGTTCCTGATGAATTTTGTGAAAGATCCTTGCCAGCCCATTCCTACAGCCTTTCCAGGTTCCCCTGGCATCCAGCATATTGAGTCCCATAACATCCTAATCATGAAACTAAGGAGGTGTGGACTGGATGAGGTGGATTGAGAACTGGCTGTGTGACAGGACCCAAAGGGTAATGATTACTGGAGCAGGTTGAAGCTGGAGGCTTGTAACCAGTGGTGTCCCCCAGGGGTC
>BJBW01009148.1:0-102783 GCA_004320125.1 Scolopax mira
GGAGATTTTCAAGACCCGACTGGATGCAGTCTTGAGTGGCATGCTCTGACATGCTCTGGGTGGTCCTGCATTGGCAGGGGAGTTGGACTAGATGATCTCTATGGTCCCTTCCAACTCCAAAAATTTCAGTGATACCTTTCCCCAGCTCCAGCAGTTGATTAAATGCAAGGTCTGTAAGCTGCTGACAGCTTAGAGAATGATAACTTGGTTTCATGTATGCAGTCCATGACTAACATGCGTCGCATATATTATCCTGCATTGCCAGCAGGATTTTGCTTGTTTTTCAAGTGAATTAGTTAACATTGTTCTAAGATGCATCATTGCTATCAAGAGCTGCGAGTAGTATTCAGGAGTGTTGGTTTAGCTGTGAAGGCTGTTTTCTCAGCCTAATGAGCCAAGTGGGATGATTTTTCAGGGGCATTTCAGAGCACCTGTAGCACAGCTTTAGGTCTGAGTCACTGTCCAAAAAGAAGCATATTCTTCTGAATCCTTTTGCAAAGTCATTTCAGCTTTTCTAAAAGAACCAGAAGCTGAGGGACCAGAAGCAACCTGGAGGTGGGTTTTGCTTTTTGATGGTTTGTTCTCCCCACTCTTTCCAGTATCACCTCAGGTTTGTTCCTGAAGCCCTTGGGGAATCACAGAAATGTAATGTGCCCCTGGAAGGGACTTCAAGAAACTGTATAGCTTTATCTTTCATGACTCTTTGCCTTTTTCTGTTGCACAACTGAATATCTCAAGGCATTCCTGATAGCTGTTTTCTTATTTGTGAGCATCTTTACTGAGGCCAACTCCACAAGTATCCCTGGGACATGTTCCCATCTTTAACTCTCCATACCTATGGAAAAATTCCCTAGGGTCTAACCTAAATAACCCTGCAAATGGAGTCAACAACTTGTCTTTTACTCTGTAAATGTACAGAGGAACAATTAATTGTGGTCTTCTTTAAATATCTCTAACATATATCAAGAGTTACTACACTCCTCTCATTTTCCTTTTTCCTAAAATAAATTTTCACCTTCTGCTTCTAGTAATTATTCCCCAGTGTCTTCATTTTCTAGAGAGAATTGCAACATTTTACTTTCCCACTTTGCTGGGTCTTTAATGTTCATGGAATATTCTTGAAGATGATTGGCAGTGGTTCAAATGTTTCTGGGGTTTTTTTGATTGAATTCAGTACTGAATTTCACCAGAACTGTGGGCTTGACTACATTTAACCTGTCTTACATTTTTAAGCTGCTTTTTTTCTTATTCTAGTCTGGTTTTGACTCATTTTTAGAATGGTGTGAAGTTTCTGGTCAGAGCTAACTTTTTTTTTGTGAAGACATGGAGCAAGGAAAGTGTGGATTACTATAGTCTCTCTGTCATGAATTATTTTTTCTCCTTCCCTATTAAGCAATAGGGCTGTACCTTCCTTGTGATATATTTATAGAATATTCTCTTTTCATTTTTCATGTCCCTTAGTATTTGCAATGCTCTTCTTTTGACGTAGGTTCTGATTTTGTCACAAGAAAGCTTTGCTGTTATTTTACATTTATTCTTAGCCGTAAGGAGATGTTTCTGTGTTGGATTTTCAAAATTCTGATCTTTTAGCAGCTAACGTCTTCTTGTCTATTGTCCTGCTTCCAGCCTTTCCCTCTGGTAGCTTTTCAGTGTCTTCCTGCTGAAGTTTCTGTTCCAGGAGCCCAGACAGCTAGTTCCTTGAATTTACTGAAGCCTTTTAAAGTCCATCATCCTTATTCTGTTACTTTTATTGTTTCCCTGCACACTCAGAGGATAACATCAGTATCAGTCACCTTTCCCTTCTGAACTCTCAAAAGGTTCTTCCCTGTAAATCAGAATTACATCTAAACCTCTAGATCAAATAAAATCTAAACCTCTAGATCAAATCAAAAAAATCACCTCTACTGTGATCTTATTTCCTGCAGCTTTGAAAATTAACTAAGTCCCATTGTAAGTAAGTCTCCTTTGAATAAATTGTAAAGAGTTTGAGATTCATTTTATTTAAATATAGATACTGAGACCTGTAGATACCTAAAGTCTTGAGTAATGCTTCCGTGTGGTCATCCAGACAATGGTAAGAAACAGGTACCAGTAATTCATCTCCTCATTAGAGGATGTAATTTTGCTAAAGTTGGGATGGACAAAGACAGAAGAAGTGAAGAATAACTGTTTGTCTGAAAGCAGTTTTTTCTACTTTATCAATTTAAAAAAAAACATATTGTCTCAATTAACCAGCCTTGCTTTGTCATCCCATCTCTGCAGCAGCCTATGCCATTGCTTATGGGTATGTGGTAGGGAGAAGAACTGTGTGGATGTGCCCACTGACACTGTGTTGTAGCCCTGCGACACCTGAGAAAAAAGTTCCTCATGCACATCGTAGCCTATTCCATTTGAGGAATTGTTTAAAGCAAAATAGCTGTTAGTATAAACCAGAGTAAAAATTTTAACAAAGCAGCTGCTTCTTACACTGTCCGATCTAGGAAGGCGGCCAGTGTTTACCAACTGCTTTAGCTAAATCGTTTACCTAAAATAGGTGCTAAGTGGTGCTTAAAGATTTGCTAACACCTTTCCTAAACATGCCTCATCTGATTTGTTTACACAAGTCTGGTTAATATTTCTCTCATTGAAAATAATTAGTCACAACCCAGAAAAACGTTTGTCATAAATTTCTTTTTAGGCCTGAGAGTGTGGAGACCTCAGGCCCAGCAATGGGTGAATGGTACTTACAATTATCATCTCAGTGTTTCCATGCCAGTCATGTGGGTTTTCCTTAAATACTATTTGTGTTTTTTCATTGATGGACTGCCTGCACCTTGATCTTATTTCAAGACCCTTCACTGTGCATTTGACTTGTTAAAGAACTTTTACAGAGGGAGCTTAAATGTTTAGACACCTGACAACAGGCTCAGAAAATTTTCAGGCAAGACAGCTTCCTCGTTACCTTCTGCACAATTTATGGAGAGAGTTTACTGTTTGATGAAAGTTTGGTTGTTTTGTTTAAGTTTATATTGCTCAATAGCCTGGAGCACAGAAAAAATGGAATATGGGGTGTTGAAACAGTGTGGAAATATGGTCAAACCTCATGGAGGACCTGTCCCAGAACCTCACGCTTAAATGCTAAACTAAAAGTTTGGAGTTTTTCAGAATTGTTAATGGGATTTTTCTGTTTGTTTGTTTGTTTTTCCTGTGTTGAAAGCACAGAGAGAAAACTGGCTTAAAAACAACCAGGAACGAGAAAAGTGCTCATTTTGTAAGATTTCCTTATAAGGTTTCCACTTTTTTTGGTGTGATCCTGGTGACTGTCGTGCACAAGGATTTAGCTTACTCTCGATCCAGTTTACCACTAATTATCTAGTTCCCTGCTTTTCCAAAGTTTCATACAAAACTGAATTTATTCCTTTTTAGAACAATAATTTGTCCACTTTCTCTTTGCTTCTGAAAAATTGACCATGCAGCCTTGGCTGCTGACTTGAGACTTTCCTCCTCAAAGTATACGATCCCTCTATGTCATATGTCTTTAGTTAAGCTTTTTTAAAAAAAACAAAACCTAAACAAACGAAAAAAACACCAAAAAGCAAAGAACAACCAAATCTCATCATATCTTCTGTAGAACTGTCCTGTTGTGTAAGTTGTATCATATTCCAGGACTTTGACTAAAAATTTGTCAAGTATTGGACAGTGTTTTGTTATCAAGGAGAGCAAGGGGGGTGAGTGGGGGGTGCATTTTGGTGCTGAAGCTTTTAATTTGAAGTAAACCTGAAACCCAAAGATGGAATTCTGTTGAAACTGTAAAGTGTTGCCTATGTTGTGTCCTGATGAGTAGAGGACTAGACTGCGGTGCAGGCTACCTGGATTTTGCTTCTGGTTTTGCTGGTGGACTACTGCATCACCACAAGCAGCTCTCTTCCCTGATATTTCACAGAATCATAGAATGTTTCAGGTTAGAAGAAACCTTAAATATCATCAAGTTCCAGCCCCCCTGCCATGGGTGGGGAAACTTTCTCCTGGACCAAGTTGCCCAAAGCCTCATCCAGCCTGGCCTTGAACACTTCCAGGAACGGGGTCTTGACAGCCTCTCTGGGCAACAGTAAAGGATTTCTTCCCAAAATGAGGTGAAAATTTCTTCCTCGAAATGAGGAAACTTCTTCCTCGAAGTTTCTCCCTCGAAAATGGAACTTTATGAAAAATGAAGTGTTCACAAGCCTTACTTTGGAAAGGCACCATAAGGAAAATCAGTTATTTACAGTGATGTTTCTTTCAATGCCAATATCAGAAGTTGACCAAAATTTAATTTTCTCAAGTCAAAGTCTGCATGTAATGAAGACCCCACCACGTTTTAGTGAACTAAAACCAGGACTTAAACTTTTAGTCAACAACATCAGAAATGTAAATTTTAGGAGGAGTGGGGGAAGTGGGAATGCTGTTTCCCAAGACCCTACCTTTCCAGCATACATGGATATGTTTGTGAGTCGCTGATGAGAATGTCTTAATGATTTGCTGAACATCCCAGATCGTGCCAAGTCCGAATGCCTCTCTCTAATTTTCCCCTGCAGCTGCCTCAGCAGGATTGTGCTTTCTTTTCATCCATCTTTCAGCAAGTGCATTGTGCAAGAGTATGTAAATATCTGTACAGAGAGGGTAGCACAAGCTGCACACATGGTACTGTTTAGGCAACTCAAACAGATGGTGCGAGTGTAGTTACAACGAAAACAATTCCTTAAACATGGGTGGGGGAACGTTTCATGTCTCTCTGCTTGTGTTGAAGCTCTAGCAGGATCTGGGCCTGGGTTCAGAGTAGTCCTGCAGCTTGGGGCTCTTTGCTGGCAGAAAATTGCATTATGCCATTCCAGGCAGCTTGAGTTCTATAACATTTCTCACCTCAGCAAAGATGCAGGATGAAGGAGAATGCTGGCTTGGCTCCTTTTCATTCTAATCCCTTCCTATTGTTTGGCTTCCAAGAAGCATTTTTATTTACCCTTCCCCAAATGAAAACATGAAACAATGGTGGGGTTGGTTTCTCAGGGCCTCAGGTCCTCTGTTAGTCATCTGCTCTGCTGCAAAGCATTTCTGCACTGCAGGCACATCTTATCTTCTGCCATGTACGTTCCGTAAGCACAGGTGAGGTGCTTATTGAAAACAGAAGAGTAACCAATAAGACCTTTTGAAAACAAGAATCAACAGCGAAGCTCGTCAAGTCAGACTCCCCACATGGGGTGAAATGGGTTGTATTCTCTCTCCATCCATCCATCTGTCCGTCCATCCATCTCTGCGTGCCTTATCCCCTCATGCCTATTCATTACTCACCGTTTGGTGGCATTGCTTTTAAGGTGGAGGCTTGTCAATGTGGAAACAGCTGGGGCAAGAGGAAAAGCAGAGAGGGCACACAGGTAGTAGTAATTGCAGTAAATCTGCACTCAGCCTTTTACTTGATAACTCATCTCCCAGTTTGCCTTCTTCTGGCAGGGTTCCTCTGCTGCCGAGTGCTGCTGTGCAGATGCTCTCCCCAGCTTCCCTCCTCGCCTTCCTGTCTTGGCCGTGCAGGAGCACCATTTCCCCCATCCTCCCAGCTGCTTTCTTGCCGCAGCTCCCAAATGACTGCTATGCAGAAATATGCATGACAGGCAGGACCTTGCTGAGCCTCGCAGCTGTTGCTAGGGAAGGATGTGACATTTAGTGCTAGTACAGAGGGTCAATTAGATAAGAGCCCTAAGGATAATTTCTGTAATATAGGGTTCAGTAATACGGAGTTGGGAAGAGAGAGTAAGAATTACGCAGCTACTACTAATCTGGCTGGGTTTTTTTTTTTAACCTTGCCTCGGAGAGCTCACGGTTTCAACCAGACAGATGTTACAACCTTCGGATATTAAAGACATGCTTAATCTCTATGGAGACATTTGCTTCACCTAATGAAATGAGCTGCAGCAATCAATTTTATTCTGTGCCTATTGATCATGTCTGTTTTAGGGAGACAAATACAAGACAACCTTAATTAAGAGGATCTATCTCTTTCTTTGGCACTGCTTTCCAGCAGGAAGCTTTCACATCTCATATTGTACTTTTTGATAGAAAATCTCTCTTTTATTTGAACCAGGATTAAATTGAAATCAAAAGCCTTTATTTCTATTCCCTGCACTGATTTTAAAGGAACAAAGTGGTCTGTATTTTTGAAGTACCTAATTCAATTTATTTAGATTTATTGTCCCATGAGAATTAGAAAATCAATAACTTTATCTGCCAGGTACACTGTTTATTTATATATATTTTTAAGGCTGTGAATGTGGGTGACATCTATCTTTTCTGAATTGAGTGGCTTCATTGTAAATAAATAAAAAGCATAGGATTATTTTTTCTTTAATATTTGGCTTGAGGATATTCTCCCTTAGTTTCTCTCCTTTTCTTCCTGGCTATATTCCACATACAATACATGCTGTTTTCAAACTAGTTTGCCTTTAGCAAAGAGAGGAGCTTCAGGAAATCAAACAGCTGTCGTGAGTTGTTGTTGAGGGAAGTCTAAATCAACAGCAGTCCCACGTGTTAAATGAGATGCTGGTGCCACTGATGTAGAAGGACACTCCTTTCGTGTCTGACCTCTAAATGTAAGTTAAAATATTACGATGCAATTTCTGAGAGAATTGGTGCTGGAGACAGGTTCTAGAAAGCATTTGAAGGCAAATCTAGAAGTTGTTTGTGGCTGGTGCCTGGCATCGCTGCACGGTGCATGGTGAGGAGCTGGCTTGTTCAGCCAGCGCTTTGAGCAGCACCTCGCTTTTTGCAGGAAAGGGGGAAAAGAGCTTTGTAGCGGGAATAGCACTCTGCATCATTTCTCTGCCAAAGCAAAGCACTCCTGAACAGACAAATGTTTTCTTTGCTCACAAGACAGCTGTGGAATATACACACAGGAATTATATTTAAGGAAATATTTGCTTTTGTGAGGGAAGAATCATAAAAGTAGTTAAAATTAACCAGTGGCGTTAGATTGCTCATGGTAACTAATCATAGTAGTGCGTCTCAGTATCAAACAATGAATGTACCAAACACCAGATCAGCAGGGAATGATTGTAGAGAGCTTTGCCAGTATCACTTAGTATGTGCTGTCTTTCTTACCGTCTTGAAGCACGTGTCAACCTCCATGGGAGGTCAGGATTATTCTGTTGCACAGCACAATAACCTTGGGGACAGTGAAGTGTCCAAACTGAGCAAAATTAGGAAGAATACAAGAGGAACCTGGTCCTTTATCCCCTGTACCTCTAAATGTAAAGCAAGGAGTTAATTTATGGTCTTGTCTGGTAGCTCAGCATTAATAGGGCTTTCTCTGTTCACCTTGCCTCAAACTGGTTAAGCTGGGCACAGCGTAGAAACCTGGATCTCCTGTGGCACACAGATACAGAATACCAGTAGGGTTACTTGGTCCTGACTTTGTTAGAGGTGCTGAAGCTGCACCAAATCCCGTCACTCTGTGCGTTGGAGGCTCTTGGATGCAATAAGGCTCTGTGTGGGTGGCGTTAATCCCGGAGCGGTTTTGTAAGAGCAGTGCTTTCCCTCAAGAGTCGTTGGTTGAAAACTCCTCTTCTTTGCGGCTCAGTGCTCCACGTGGATGTCCTATCACAGGGAGAACTTTAGGTCTCATCTTGAAATTTGCGTAACGTGTCCCACTCTTTCCAAGTTTTGCTGCAGGTACTACTCAGGTCAGGGTTTTTTTGACTTCTGAGCTCCTTAGCCAAATTTTCCTTTTATGGAAAAGTTAAGTATGGCAGCTGGGGAAAAATGGGAGTTTAGCACATTGCTATAAACAAAGGGAATAATTGGATTCTTCAGTCTTTCAATCCTTACCTTTTATGAAACTCATACCTCTGCTTTAGAAAATAGTGCTTGAAATGAGTATGTGTAGAAAGCATCTAATCAAAGCACTAATTCGAGTGTTTTTGTTTCACTGACTGAGAACTCTAATGAACAACGATGTATTTACATAATCTTATCTTTATTTACACAAAGTTCAATAAAATAAGCCATTTCAATCTATTGATATTTTCCTCCTCCTCCTCCTTCTTTCTAGGACATAAACTTGACTTCATTTGACTTTCTTAGACATTTTTTGCCCCTATAAGGAAGTTCAGCATCTCACAGCAGTATGCTTTGCTTTGCTTTAGTTCTCTGCTGGGTCTCTGGGTGAAGTTTGGTGTCCTTTAGACGCTGCTCAAGAATTCAACACACCAGTTTGTTTATTTGTAGGAAAACAGTTGTTGCTGCACATCTGCTGCTTGTGGTATTTCATGCTGGACTTAATACTGTTGCACTGCTCAGCCTGAATTAGTAATAAATACAGTTTGACCTACATGACTTTGGGAGATGGGACCTATCCAGGGCCTTGCTGAGAGTGGTATGAAATATTAGATGAAGATCTGCATTGGATTTTGAATTCCTGCGATGATGGATATTGTGCAGCCAGCATGAGACCACTGCAGTTCAGGTCTCTTACCTTTCTTACTGTTATTTCTCTACTCAGACACTTGCTTTTCACAAAAAACCCAAACTTTACTGATTCATTAACTTAATGATTCAGCCAGCCCCTGTTGGTTCAATTTAGGCTGCACAGATTAAAGGGTCGTGAAGTAAATCCCATTCAGTTAGTTCTGGATAGGCAGGCTGCAGGGAAAAGAGCTCTCCAGGATGATTAGCTTGAGGAAAGCGGACTCTTGAGGGCTTTCCTAATGAACTGAGAGCTCTTTTAGGGTCCTGCTGATAAGACAGGAGCCCCTTATGCTTTTCAGTCTCCTCCCTCTGTCTTCCAGCTCGTCATTACAATACGAGTAAACCAAACAAAAAAGCCATGATTCATACACAAAAGCTTTAGAGGGATGTTTTTTACAGCTGAAGTCAATGTTTTATATCCTTTGAAATATTGATGCTTGGATAGTTTTCTGTCTGCATTTTTCCGTTTGAAAACTTGTCAGTCATACCAGTAGTTAATGACTTTTGAAAGGCCTGTTACCATCCGCAGGAGTTTGTGGGGTGGTTTTTTTTGTCTTGAGTAACTTTTTTCTACCCTTCAATGTGGATAGGGTTTCTTTCTCTTTGAGTACATCTAAATATGAGACCATTATAACAGATTGAAAAATGGGAGTTCTGACACATGTGGAATAGGCAAAGTATATTTATTAATAAAATTGTATAATAGGAGTTAGACCTGTTTAAGTACTAGGTTACATTATATTCACTTAAATTTCCACTGGAATTTCCCTTGGGCACACTGCCCAAGTTCCTCCTCTCTGCTGTCCTGTGTGTGGTTGAGCTGCCTTAGGCTATTCCAACAGGTTCATCTAATGGCACCAAGTTGAGTGTATGTGTACTGCATTTCAGAGAGCAGCAATTCCTGTATTGGTATTTCTGCAAAGCCTTTGGGATAAAGGAACTCTGCTGTTGTGAAATGGTTTTTGGTTTTATTACTGCAGTGATAACATCTTGCATTGCTTTTTCAGTGGCAGTATTGCACCCGAGAGGGCAAAGGGTTGGTGTCGCAGGAGTACTGCTAATTAACGTTACTCTTCCCTATCTCTTTAAAGTGAGGAAGTAGCTTCCCTTTTTGATAAACAGATGCATTAAAATGTCTTTTGAAGGACAGTCAGAAAAGCTATTGCAGTGAGGTTTTAAGGACTCAACCCAGGAGGCAGTCTGTTCATTCCACAGGACGGAAAACCTCTTTTTAAATTAATGAGGGTAGTAAAATAATATTTACCCATACACAGCCTTAGGTATCAAGGGCTCACTACTAATTCCAGTGAGGTAACATTTGCTTGTTACATGGAGGCAGAAGTGTTGCCTTTCAAAGACTCTTTCCATCTCCAGTGTAGGAATCTGCTATGTGGAGGCAAGGGAGGGAAAAGGCTTTTTCTCCTTACTGGTAGAAAACATAAAATCTTTCTGCAGTTCACTTCCATTATACAGCACAAGTCAATCTGAAATTCATGGAAACTGTGTTTTTAATGCAGCTGAGTGTATCCCACATTGAAATAAGTGGTGAGGGTTTAATAATTTTGAGGTTGGTGGCCAAACATGTTATAACACCACTTAGTATGCAGCCATGAAGTGGAATGGACTAAGTCATTTGACATGTGAACTCTGCTTACAATGGAGATGTTATTACAACTTTAGCTTCTTAACTTTCTGTTTCATGGTTGAATAATATGAGTAACATTTGATTATTGTAATGTTGCATTGATTTGAAACCACAGGTTTACTCAAATGGTAATGATTCATTTTTCTTTTTGAGGAAACTTAGCAGAAAGAGTTGCTTCTTTGAGGAAAAATACAAATGGGCATTTTCAGGGCATCTCCATGGCACTGTTTCTAGAAACAAAGCTTAGGAAGCGGCATATGGTATTACATCTGCAGACTGTTTGACACTATCCAGTCCCAGGTACTTCAGAGGCCAATTTACAGAACCCAGCAGAAAGCAGTTAAGCTGCCCAAGGAAGTTGCTCCTCTTAAAGCCAATAGCTTGGAGGCTGACATAAACTCTGAAGTGTTAGACATGTAACTCTTACTGAACTCTTGTTTCTAGACACCTCTCTGTCCAACTGTCCAGAGTTCAGTCCAATTTTTCTTTGAACATTGATCAGACTTTGGCTTCAGTGTATCATTAACATTTTGCAATTATGTAAGCTTTACTAAGGACCTGGGTAACTTCTGAATAACCCATTGAATTTGTTTTATGAGAGAGAATAGAGGACTCTGATACCCATTCTGCCAGATATTTGTGACAGTGCATACTCTGTCAGTCACCTTCCTGTTTTTGGTAAGCATTTCCAGTGTTTCCACGTAATTTTGTGAGAAACCCTGCTCTTCCCTCCCCCTTGATCATTGTCATCTGTTTCTGAATCCATTTTAGTTCTTCAGTGTCTTTCATTGGAGGAAATACTTTGTCACACAGTTTTCTAGATGAGAGCGAACCTCTGATTTATAGAAGTCTTTGCTGGAACTTTATGGAAAGGGAGCACTTATCAATTGGAAGGTAGATGTGTTTCCTTATCCATAGCTCTGTCATTAAACCCTGCTGCTATAAAATTCTCATTTTAGGCGTTTTATGATTAAATACAAAGATCTCAGTGAAGCAGAGTCCTGTCAGAACCCAAATTGCAGGACTGAGATTACTTTAAGCAGATAAATGACTTTTGGCCTACCAAGGCTTCAGTGTCTGAAGAGATTACATTTTAGCAGTGAACAAAACCAGTGTTATAAATGATGTGGTTAGGAAGATGAGCATGTTTTTCACTATAATTTGAAACTGGCACATGAAAAACAGCCTGAACATTTAAACTAATAGAATCATTCTTGTTTTGCGTGCGTGTCTTATTGTTTCACATCCGTTATGTTTGTGTAATTGACTTTTGTAGTAACTCCATAATACAAGCAAATTGTCACCAATAAAGCAGATGGAATGAAATTCCTTTTGAATAATGTAATTAAGAAAATAAGCACATCGTAGGAAGGAGCAAGTACGTTGCTTTCTCTCATAGAGCAGGAACTCATCATTCATGCCAACCTTTGTTGGCAAAGCACAAGGGTGCTTTTTCTTTTCTTAAGCTAAAGATTGTTTGGTTTGGTTTTTCTTTTTATTTTGTTTTTAAAAGCCTTATATAGATGATGATGATCATAATTGCTGCTATCTCATTGAAACTGGTGAGAATTTTGACCTCTTTGGGAACACTGTTGAATCCCATAGTCATATAAGCAAAAGTGCATTTTCCTCTTTATTAGAAAATAAGTGTTTCTAATAAATAAAATAATTTGAGCATTTGCATTTATTCAGTCTGTTTCATTCTCCTAGCATGAGCCAACTGAAATGTATAATCCTGAGACATGTTAATTGATGCACCATATTTATAAGAAACTGTGCCATTTAAAAAGTCATATTCATAAGATAATAATTAAAAAAGCAATATGGAAGGATTAAATATCTGCTTGTGTCATTTTTGACCTGTCTAAATTATTATATAACATCTCTGGAGTTGGAGATTTCCCAGCTTCCCCAGGCAATCTATTTCACTGCTTAATTATCTTCACCTTTAGAAAGTTGTGTTTGTTCCTTAAAAAAAAAAAGAAAAGAAGCTAATGATGATGATAATATGCTGCTTTTTTTTTTTTTTTTTTTCAATTAGCTTCTTGTCCTGGCTAACAGTGACAGGAAGAACAGATCGATGATTTTCCTTATGTTTTTGTAATAGCCTTTCATATACTGAAGAATATATTATTGTGTCACTCTTGCTTCCCTTTCCTAAATTAAGCTACTGTAGTACTTCTTACAGGATGTGTTTTCTATCCCTGTAATCATCCTTGTTGTTCTTCTCTTGGAACAGTGTGCAACAAATGCTGGGTAGAATAATAGCATTGCTGTATGTGTCATGCAGACCATATTCCTGTTTATGTACCAGTACCACAGTTTCTGTTGTTTTATTAATATTTGACTTCATTTCATCTCCTTTTATGTGATGAAACCTACATCAACTACGTCATATTGTTTGTGCTTAAAAAAAAAAGGTAGAGATACTGGATTTGGCTATATAAAGGGGGAATTAATATTTTCCTAATTTAAATGTTATTCCTAACATTGCAATTTTGCTGTGGTTCTTATAAGGAACATTGATAAATATCGACCGTCTCTTAATTAAATGATAGTTGCTTGTGTCCACTGAGATAAATCAAAGAAACTGCTCATAACTTTGCAAATAGTTTATTTATCTTGTTGTCTTCAGGAAAACGTCATCCAGTTAAATACAAGGCCCAGCTGGTCTAATTCAAAGTAAGATCAGATGAGGCTGGAAGTAGGGTGGGAACAATGAAGCAATAAAGACCTGGAGTAGAGGAAAGCAAGTAAAAATTCTAGCAAGTATATTGTTTACTATTTATGCTATGTTTTATTAGCTCTGAATTTATTAATATTAATAATTCTAAAAGTCTGTCTCCCAGAGTCTTGTTGTGGTTGTGTTTATTCTTAATGAGGTGAAGTTATTCTTTCAGTAATGATCTCTAAATTGTTTTCAGCACATTTTTAATGTTTGGCCTAAAAATCTGGACCTTGATTTTGTTGAGCATCAGAACAGTTTTGCAATGTCATTTAGTATTATGGTCTCTCAGTATTTCTGATGTTTTTGAGACATGTTAAACTGGAATATATAAACCCACAAGGCACCCACAGCCTGAGTTGATTGACTTCATTGACTTGGAGAGAATGATAAAAAGTTAAGCTTAAGACTTTTTAGTCTAAAGAGAGATCAACTGTAAAACTGCTTATTAGTGCTAAAGACATGAGGAAATGTTATTTCCATCCTTTCGAGATGCAAGTTGTCTCTCTGTTTGTGGCCATCTTCTGATACCTAGCTCATTCCAGTCCACAGCTGAATTCAGAAATCATTATCATCTTGCAGAAAGCTGCAGACTGTTGGATGCTCTGTCGTGTGCCGCTGCCCAAGCAGGAGATGTAGACAACCTTGTGGTTTGGTTCTGTTGAACGCTGAGGTATTATTAGTTGGAGGAACTGTCATATAGGCAAATGTTCTATTCCTTTACCCAGTCTTGGGAGTTATGTAGTAGAGTTCAGAGGATCCAAACTTCAGAAAGGAACAGTTAATTACATACCATCAGCCATGTGTTCAGAGTAACTGAAATGTCTTAGGTAAGTTATTTTTATAACATGCCTAAGAAAAATGTCAGTTATAGTCCTAATCTTTTTATGGCTTTATAGCTTAAGATGCTGAAGATAACTCTTGAGTGTCACCATTTTTGTGATGAGATTAGTTAATTCTAGGTGAAGTAGAAGAAAAACACACTATTTGTGCAGAAAGCAGAACTAGAGCTGGTGTGTGTGTGTGATGCTGTCATGGTTTAACCCCGGCCAGCAACTAGGACCACTCAGCTTTTTCCTCTCCTCCAAGAAGGGGGTCAAGAAGAGGGTGAAAAGGAGGGGAAAGGGAAATAAACCCCACCTTGTGGGTTGAGATGAAGACAGTTTAATAGACCAATAATAGAAAAGGATAACTGTCACGACCTGGTGTTTGGTTCCCCACTCCATCCCAAGCAGTGATTGTGTATCCCTGCCCCTCAGCCAACCCCCATTTATATACTACCATATATATATGTACAATGTATATATACATTATGTCTGTGATATGAAATATTCCTTTGGCCAGGTTGTCCTGTCTGTGCCCCTTCTCAGCTTCTATGGGAAGCTGAAAAAAGTCCTTCACCTGGCAACAACTAAAACAATATGCATTATCAACATTCCTTTCATACCAAATCTTCAACACAGCAGCCCCTAGAAAGAATATTAACACTCTCCCAGCTGACAACAGGGCAGATGCCAATAAAGGAAGAGTTCTATGCCATGGCCATAAAAAGCTGGAAAATATAAAAAAATTATGAATAGCTGTTGCACTTTCTTCTTGTAAACTGGGTATGTGTCTTTGCATTTCTTAAAGTGATGATAGATGTCAGGGAGTCAGTATGAACAGAATTTAAGGGATACAATAGTAGTCTTCTTTCTTGGCTCCTTGACTAAGTGAAGGGAGAGTCCCAGATATCTTTATTTCCCCATCTGCCTCTCATTATTCCTGCTCAAAGGATGTCAGTGTGGAAAAGCTGAAATGTGCTGCTCTGGTAGAACAATTGGACTGGGCATCAGTAGACAATTTCTTAATCGTTACTCAGGTATTTGGCCTTGTAACCTTGTGGAGATGATTTGTTTCCCCACATAACCAATTTTTGGCTCTTAGGACAGGGAGCTATGGTTCCTAATAAGAAATATATAAAAATTAATAGAGAATAGGAAATGCTGCATCCCCAAAGATTCTTCTAGCTGAAACCAACGCAAGAGGCATCAGCTGGGTACAGATGGGATGGGGACTGTGAAGGAACAGTTAGGCTATTCTGTATGATGGGCAGACACATTTCAGTCTTGCTCTTTTGGACATGTAGCATACTGAGTGCTCCTGCGGTGTTAACCTTTGATGTAAAGTCAACCAAACCAAATCTGAAAATGGAGAGTCCAAAGGGAATGATTTGAAGGAGGCCTATGATGTTTTGCAGTTCATTCTGGGATGTGTCTGCTCATATGTGAGAGGCAGCAAGAAGCAGAACAGGGTGAAAACAGAAAAAACGTTTATTTGAAAAGTACGACAAATAATGAGGTGAGGGAGTGGATGGGTTGAAGGTGTATAAGACAAGCTTGTAAAGGAGAAGACTGACATGGAAGAGAACCTGAAGTTTTTTGTGTGCAGTGTGGTGATTGTGACCATTTTGCTCCATTAGTAGTGAGGGCAGTCGGATGATCTGTAGCAGTTCTTCAACCACTGGAGAGCCCACATTACAATTGTTAAGCATGACACGGGGGCGAAGCTGAGGATCCCAGAAGGCAGTCTAGCTACTGTGGTGGAACTCTCAATAGCAGCATTTGCAAACACAGCAAAGCATACTCTGTTGACCTCTGTAACCTAAAGTGTTAACAAATTCGGTGCAAAGGCACTTGATCTGTCTGGTTGCAGTCAGGTTGAATGTCACTGACTAATGAACTCCCTAGAATTAGCATTAGTGCAACCTAAGAAACTCTCTGTATCTTAAACTAGTTATTAAGACTTACGTGGCTTTGAACTATGCCATGCCAGCCATACTGTGTTGAGCAAGCAATAACTCGGGTATCTCTGAACTGTCGTGTTTTGTCACATGAGCTTGTCCACTGCCTCAACAGATGTCTTAAAAGAAGAATGAAGAACTTTGGTTTTCTGGTTTGTTCTCATTTCATGAGAATAAAACTCCCATAACTTTTTATTTCATGGTAGATCTAAAGGAGATAAGTGACTGCTTATCTCCTGTTGTGAAAAAAGGAGCTCTTGTGGGAGTTTGGCTGCACTGCTGATCTAATGCAATCTTGAACCTATGTGACACATGCTGTCTTCGGGTAAACCAACATTCAGGTCCATGTGCTGTGTCCATCGCTACAAAGCGTATTTGCATGACTAGCACTCTCTTCTTTCACAGTTGCTTATTACTCATCATCTTTTTTTGTTACTTCCTAAGCATATTCACTCTGAAAGATGTCACACACGCAATACTTCAGTTTGGGGTAGAAAAAATGGCATAGAAAAATGGATTTAGAATAAAACAGACAAATGAGAAAGTTCAAAGCAACAAAGTTCTTGCTTAGTATCTCAATAATATTTGCAAAAAATGCTTCTGTATTAGAGCACACTAAAAATTTATCATAATGCAAATGTTCCTCTTAATTCTAAAAAATGCAAGAGAAGGAAAATTTAGATAGCTATAAATGGATAATTTTTAAAAATAGACCAGACTTCAGATTTCCCATTAAGGTATTCCTTTACAATTTCATTTATTCATTTTCCTATAAGAAATCCCTCTTTATAAAATATCTTTGGTCCCTCTAATTTAATACTCTTTTCCTAATGACATAGCATGCAAATTGAAGTGCACATTGATAAGCGTGTAGATCTCATAATCTAAACTGACAGCAAGTGGACAAGGTTTTCTCTTCTCTCCTTTATGGTCCATCTTAGACTGCAGGACTCATACAGAGTATGAGTCACAGAGAGGACAGATTATATAGATATAATAGATTAATTTTTAATTATAGATTGAAAATATAATTTGAATGGAATTTGGCATGTGTTAAAGCTTCGTAGAATTGCTGAGTTTCAGAGTTACATCCAAATTATGATCCATACTGTGTAGTGCTAGAACAGTCAAAGAAAAGGGTGTTCAGATCATCTTTCATCTGAAACCAAAACACTTATCAGGAACTGAACCTCACAAAGAATAGCTGCAGGACTGAAGGCTGTCATGGTTTCTTAGGAGATGTAAAGCTCTGGGATGCGTGCAGAACACACTGTGGTTAAGAACCAGGTTCAGAAGCCAAAGTAATGTATCGTACTGTCATTTTGTAAAGAAAAGGCTTTTAGAACCCAGCAATCCAGTGTAATTTGAAATATGTTACCATTTAAGCAGCAAAGCAAAAGCAGGCAGGCACCCACAGTCCTTATCGTTAAACCCAGCTCTGAAATGAGAAGCTTCAGAGTGTAACTGAAGATTTATTAGGGAAAAAAATACACTGACATGTGTGAATTTAAAAGAGATGGGAGAAATAACATGGCTAAAAAACTTGTCTCATCCTCGGGAGGAATAACAGCTGTCATTTGTATTGCAATGAGAATTTTAAGATGTTCCCTTTCATCCCTGCTGCTATTTAGTGAAGTGGTATGCGCCAAAAAAGTGACCAGGAGATGGCTGGGCACAAATAGTGCTGATGCACCCAAAGCCAACCCTTGAAAATAAAGAGGATAAAAGGAATAGTCTATTTCTCACGTTGTCGTGAAACGGCATTTAGGAAAATGTGGATTCCCCAGTGGAGCAGAGAAAGGGAACACAGCTCTGTAACCTCTGCTCAGATTTTGTTCCCAGGTCAGCATCTTACAGAATTGTTGTGGAAAGTTCAGTATAATGTATTTTTCAGTGAAGAAATACTGCTGTGTATTTTAGCCACTCATGTAGAGTCTTACTCAGTTTAGCCCCTCACAAGTTACATATCCATCTTAGCACCCCACTCATCACCAACTCCACCCAAAGGATGGGCTTTGTCAGGGAAAAGAGGAGATTGAAGGCAAGTTGAAATTTTCATCACCTAGCTGGCCCCGATGCCAGAGGGCACAAAGTTTCCTTAAATATTGGATTGCAAACATCATTGTTCCATATTTCTCTGAAACCAATAACTGTACAACACGTGGCAAGTCTCCTAGGTCAGAATATTCTTATAAAATTACTCACTACCATTATAATTCTGTTCTCTGAGTTGCTGCTATTCCAATTACTTTGGCCATCCTGCCAAGAAACAGGAAACAAAGGTTTAGGAATAGTTACTTTTGTACAAAATACATGATTGGTTGGGACTTCAGTACAGTATTTCATGTTATGGTCTGTGCATACAATACCTATGACTGGGAAAACGGGATGAAGGAGAGGTAGTACTTGAGTATGACAGGGAATTGTAGAGGTTAATGAAGATTAAGGAAGACTAGGGCAAAATGAGGTGAATGGGCATGGTGGCACATGAAATGCATTTTTGTCACAAGTTAGGCACAGAACAAAGAGGAACAAGACTGATTCGTGTGTGTTGCGGGATTTTAAATTAACAACCATTGTTTGTGGGTGGAAAAATATTTTTGGGAATAAAAATATTTATTCCCACAGCTTCCACTGTGGGAAGCTGAATGAACATGTCTGCTCAGTGTGTCGTGGTGATCTAACAGAACATATGTCAGAATTACACGGAAAAGGACAGCAAACAATACTTCCCATTATTTTTAGTAGGCATTTTCTGTCACCGATTCCATTCCACTTCTGTTAAATCCCTTTGTAGACAAGTGATGAGAACTGAACAAAATAATGTCTGTCCAAGGTTTGGAACATGCCCACCGATAGGTTTCCCATTTTTTTCTTTATAGAGGAAAAACTTCTATGCTTCAGGCCATGAATTATAGTGAGTGGGTGAGGTTAGGAAGATGCTTCCTTCTGCATGCAGTTTATAACCTAATTTTACTCTGAAGAGTTTCTTGCACATTATCCTGTGTCTGTTATCATCCATGATCAATTAATGGATACTGATCAGATTTGCATTGATTCTTGTGTTGATTATGTATGTGATATAACACAAAATTGAACTGCCTTTCATTGATGATCAGTTTTATATATAGGCTTTAGCTCCCAATCTGGACAAACTTGAGTACTAAGGAGCAAAGTAAACAAGAAAAATTAAAGACAGATGTTATTCTGCAAGTATTCTCCAAGCAAGAGTTAAAAGTCTACAAGGTTTGCATTCAGTGCTGGAAACTCTTTTGGAAATAAGAGGCATATTTATGTCAGTGCAAATATTGAAGACCCTAACAATTTTAGAAAGAGAAACTGGGAACAAGATCAGAAGTCAATTAAAATAACTTGGTAATGAAAAGAAATGGTTTTTAAAGGGTTTTTGTAGATAAATTGAAAAGGTAACAGCAGAGAATGGCCATAAGAATAACTGATGTTGTGAAAGAAACTTGTTCCCACAGACTGTGTTTTTCTGTGTTAGGTGGGGACTGAGATAACTACTAACTAGTTCCTTACAGACCTTATTTTTCTATTACACTATAAGTGTGCCGGGAGGGATCAGGACCTTAATATAGTGAGTCCTGTGCAAACTCCTAACAAAAGACCTTATCTAGCCTATAAGATAAGATGATGCTCTATTTTTTCACATATTCTGAACACACCTTTGACAGCCACTGAATTAATCTTAGTGTCAGATTTTTCTGATTTAAGGGTTTTAGTGGGATCTCATAGAATTGAGAGAAATTGTGCTTCAAAACTGAGAGTATGTATTATTTCCACAAACAGTTAGCTAAACTGGCTTATGAGCCCTTCAGGTGCATTTTGTATCATCCTACATTATACAGATAGTATAATTTTTAACTTGGGCAGAGGGAAGGACTTAAAGTTCCAAATGTGTTAGCCCTTTTGTTTGTGCAGTGCTTAATTTGAGATATGGATTACCTGAAACTCCCACGGGCTGCAGGGTTCCAGCAGGAACAGAACTGCCCCAGATGACTTCACATGGAAAAATAAGATTAGGTAAAAATAACATGGAGTTCCTTCCTGATATTTGTTTGCAAGCTTCACTTGCTAACTCCCACTGAAATCCATCCAAGCTTGCATTGCATAGGACAGGGCAGAATCTCTCAGAAAAGGTACAACCAGAAATCACTTCTGGTTTTCCCCAGCACTGTTAGAAAAAATGGTTCCTGAAGGAGAGATGAAATGTGGAGTCACTTAACAAGCTTTGTCTGTTTGTAAAGATTCCTTCTTGCCCTTCAGCATAAAGCAACCCCTTTCTGCATGCCTTTTTGCTTTGAGGAGTGGTAGTTAAAAAGGCATGTCAGTTTCCTCTTTTATAGAAATGTAGTTCATTTTGCCATGATGCTTGGCCATATAGTTCTAATTTTTTATACTTCGAAAGCAAGGCATGTTACTCTCTTGCTGTTAGAGCTGCTTTTCTATATAGGTAGCCTTTTTTTCCTCTGATTACACAAGTTTGCACTGCACTTCTCTCTCCTGACTCTAAGGGCAATCCACTATCCTTTCTCTTCTGATTTGATATCTTCTGTAGTTCATGAAGGTTTTTAGTTCACATGCCTTACTGCTTGATGTGAAGCTACCCAATTTATTTGGGACAACTCTCACTCTTTGATGCTTATCCTTTTTTTAAGCTTCCTTCATTAATTATTTGTTTTTAATTCAAATACTTGCTTATACCTATTTCCCAGCCTGCCTCAGTTCTAACGTTTCATTAAGTTTTTGCTTCAGTTTTTGGGGACGGATTTATGTGCAATAAATATTGACAATATTTTGACAGGTTGGCATATTATATTTCTTGTGTAAACTTGATTATAATAATCTGTGGCCTGTTTTAAACCAGTGTTTGGAGTTTAAGGGCTGTAAATGAAAGTGAGTCATGGTGGTCTATTGTATGTAAACATAATAGGAGTTTGATTGATTTCCAAGATCAGTTAGCATTACTTGATTGGAAAGGGTTGCTATGGGAGAAGGAAGGTGATAACAAAAGTAAGCAGCTAGTTTCAGAGCATGATGGCAATCAGAAGCTCTCATCACACGTAGAGTAAAATCTTCAGCAGGGTATTTTTAAACCTTACCTTAATCATGCAGTAATGTAAACATTTGCTGGAGTTCTGCCTCAGCAGAGCAAGAGGCAATATTTGCTAGAGAAAAAGGAGCAGGGGGCAGGGTCAAATCAGCTATTCCTTGGCACACCACAGCTGAGATGGCTGTCTGATGTGACTCCCAGCCTACCAGTCCACTCTTGTTTTTCCTTTCAGATGAATGATCTCCAGGGCAGCCAGGTTTCTGTGATCTCTCAGCAGGGGATGTGTGGCATTATGTGTGTGAGGTTTTATGCTTGCTTTGGAAAAGGCTTGCTTCACATGCCTTCTCTCTCATTTTGGCTAAGTCCCTAGAATAGAAATGTGTCCAGTAAACATTTAATTCCAAAGACAGTGCCAAGAGAGTCCATGGTTTGTGATTGCTTTGAGGTTCGTTAGCATGATTCGGTTTTTATTGTTTCTTAGAACTGACCTTGCAGGAGCAGAAAAAATGGATCTGAGCAATAATCCAAAACACAAGGTGAACTGCCAGCCAGTAATTTCTAACTGCACACAGTACAAGCCTACTACTTGTACCCTGTTATTTCCTAGGAATGATACCATGCTTGTGGCAGAGCTGTGAGACCTCACCTGTCTCTGGCTCAGTCTTTCTGCCTCTCAATTCCGTTCAGTGCTGGGTTACAGTAGATGAGGCTCTGAAGTGTTACAATTTTTGACATTCTTCATCACACAGTCGTTTAACTACCCACCTAATTGCAGCACTTATGTTCTTCTTATTTTGCCTGCCTGAACGTATTTACAGAGATAAAAATAGAGCAAGGAAAGAACAGCAGCTGCCAAGGCTGGATTTAAGTTAAAGACCACCTAGGAATGGATTAAAGGTGAATAACTGTTTTGCCTCGGGACAGTACTGCTGAACAGCAGGGCAGAGGGAGAAGGGGAGAAAAGGTGAAAGGAGCATTGCTAAGAGAAATGGAGAAGTGATGCTGCAATTGCCACACCCAAATGTAAGGAAATTTTAAGCATGCTCAAATGGAGGGAGAGGTGAACATTAGTAAATAAATCCTAAACCAAGCAAATAGTGGTACGTTAAATTGCAATGCCTTGCATGGGAGAGGATGCCATAGGTCTGAAGAACACCAAATGCAGATGGATATTTGAGAAAGCAAATTCACTTAAATGAACTCTCAGGTTGCTCTCCTGGATTTTCAGTTGTGATGTCTTGACAAATAGAAACCGTGGCCTTAAATCTTGCTTTACCATTGTGCACCCTTTCTTCTTAGAGGTAGGGTCTTACCAGTTGATAGCTATTAAATCATGTTAGTTTAATGTCAGCTCTGCACTTAGCCTTCATTGGTTGGAAATGACAGAAAAGGAGAAAGACCATGGTGCATGAGTCAGTCCAAGAATGACTAAGCTGCTGTAGTGATGCAGCTGTGAAAGACAAGTACAACCCTGGGATGCATTTGGTGAAGTGCTCCCAATACGAGAGGGGATTAGTAGCTCTGTCATGCAGTGAGAGAGATCTTGCGGTGTTGGGAATACTGCATACAGGTCTAGTTAGCCAGGCCTGGAAATTACTTACCTGAAATCTAGATGTATAAGAAGAAGGGCTTCTGGGATTAGCAAAGGAATGGAGAATCTCTCTCACATAGGGAAATTAAAAGAAAGTAGCTTCTCCTTATTTATAAAAAAAACAAATGCTGAATATTTTAAAAAATAGTTGTTTACCCTGTTTCAGATATAAATATGAGACAACTGAGAAAGAGAAGACTGAGTTAAACCTGAAGACAGTGTTCAAACTAAAAACCCCTGACTCGCTTTACTGTGAGTAAATTTGAAGTGAAGATTAGGATATGGTTTGTACCTCTTCAAAAGATGTTATTTTAGGATAGCTTATGCTGGCCTTTCCTCAAATATCTGCCCTTCAGCTAAAGTCTCTTGGTCTTTTCCCCACAAATAGAAATTTATTCTGAAGTTGTCGCTCAGTGGGACCCAGCTGGCCAGCAGTTAGAATCCAAGGACTATTAGTAGAGATTAGACTTCTATAGAACATGTGTTATAATGTGTTTACAGCCTCGTCTTACTTGTATGTATTCACTACAGAAACAAATTCAGCATCTGTCAGCATCATGACAACATGCTTGCTTGCACGCATACTCAGCATATTTAGGACTACTGCAGCTTTGGGGCAATCTTTTCAATTAGTATACACAACTAAATCCAAGTCTAACTTGGATTATTTTAATACAGAGCCTTTGCCTGTCAATGTGAGCATTACCCCAGCTAGCAGGGGCACGCAACAGGAGCTGTTTCCGTGCTAGTTTGATGTATAGTATTTATGTGAGAGATCTGTGTAGTAGAGATGAAAAAAGATAATTAGATTCAAGAGTCACCTACATAAATCTGTGAAAGATTGCCTGCGACACCGTGGTCCCAGTTTCTAACTGTCTATTTTCCATCCTCGCAGTGCTCGAGTAGCAGGATAGCTGTAGCACTAGTTTATCGGACCACTTTTAAAGGGAACACATGGTCCGTGAAAACAGTAGTATTGCATTGACTGTTGGCAGCAATTCTCTTTCCTCCTACCTCTTTCCTTCATTTATCTTCATTCTGATTTGGTACATTGATGTTCTTTTTTTTTAAAAAAAAATGAAAACTCTTAGTCGATTCCAGTTTAATACGTACTGTCAGAGCAACAGCTTTTCTTTTTTCTTCCAGATTCGTCTTTTTAGTGCTGTTTTAGGTCAAGTTCTGTCATTTTACACCTGTCCAACCTTGTGGAAAGACTTCACTGGGGTTGTACAAGGATAAGCGTGGGTGGAACTCAGTGTTCAAAACCTTGTATGGCTGTTGACAATGTGTGAGAAGGGAAGAGCCCTCTGCTTCCCAGACCCCAAATTAAGCCTGCAGGGCTGACAGCAAAGCAATTCTTGTAATAATACATGGAGCTAATTTGTTATGAAATCAGAGAAGCAATAAATTTGGAAAAAAAACCTATTCCAAGTTTAGAGTAGTCTGGAAGGAAATTACACCATGAGCTCTGCTCTGTGTGCTGCTAATTTACTGTCTTCTAGACTTGGGCAATCATAGAGTATGGTAGGTTCATCCCCTCACATTTTCTCTTCCCTGATTTGGGGAAATACAGATTTATCTACCACAGCTTTAAACTAAGTGGATTCTTGTGGGGTTTTTCCCACCAGGTTCTCAGGTGTGCTGTTCATTCCCAATCTGGGGCTGCTAGTCAATGCAAAATTGCTGTGATTTTTGAGGGAGGGGAGGCTCAGCTGATCAGACCCTGACGTTTCTTGTTCCTGCTGCTCAGAATGTCCTGCTCAGGGCCAGCTGTTAACAGACAAGAGCAGAAGAGCTCTCCAGCCTCGGCAGAGAGAACTAGGCTACATCTGCAAGATGTTTGGTAGGCAGATGTGAACCCATCCAGGCCAGCTAAGATTCATGTGGCTATGTTAACAGGGTTTTGAGCTCCATTTAGGAGAGACACTACTGTTGTTAGGGCACTTGCCTGGCTTTCTGCCTGCTTGCATCATCCGTGGTGCTCACTTGTTCTGCCTGTGAATACCCTGTAGATGTACTCAACACCCTTTGCAGATGAAAGGTTGTGAGGAAAATTTGAGATTGGTGATAATTATATATTCATCTGTGCCAGAAGGGACCTTCAAAGGTCATCTAGTGCGAGTCCCCGCAATCAGGAGGGACACCCCCAACTAGACCAGGCTGCCCAGGGCCTCGTCAAGCCTCACCTTGAATGTCTCCAGGGAAGGGGCCTCAACCACCTCCCTGGGCAACCTGTTCCAGTGCTCCACCACCCTCATTGTAAAGGCTGTGTTCAGGGCAGTACAGGTTTTGTGTGACATCTGAATAGTAAGTACTTGAGTTTTCAAGGCATCTCCCATGCCAAGCTTTTTCTCTACAGGCAGCAGCCAGGAAGCCCTGGTCAAATGCATAATTTCTATGTCTACTATTCATCAAGGCACATGATTTTATTCAGCTCTATCATTGTTTCTGAATTCATGACCAGAAAGAAACAGAGGTCCTGCAGATAGTGTAGGCTATGGGAAATTGCAGCACTGCTGAGATAACATAGTTGGTACCAGTACGTCCTGCTCTCATGCTTTCCAAATTACTTTTGTTAAAATAAACAAACAAAACAAGAAAATTCTGCTGGCCTGGAAACCCTTAGACATGCTTTCCTATTTTATATTGGAAAGATTTAAAGAAAAAGGCATTGTCTGTTTGTTGTTTTCACTGCTTCTTTTATAAAAATTGCTTTAAAAGAAAACATAAAACAAAGGATTTATTCAATGTCATAGGAAAATAAATCTCTGTGGAAAACAAGGCTAGCCTAGAAGGAAGAAACAATACTTCAGGTTGTTATTTGAAAGTAGCCTTCATGGCTGCGTATTGCAACTCAGCAAGTTGGTTGGGGTTTGGGGCAGTAGAGTGGATTCAACAATTTGAGGTCTTAGAGGTAGATGATAGGAAACAAGTGTTCTTTATGCTGCTGCAAGTGCTTTGATTTATTTTCTTAGAAATTAAGGGTTTACTCTGACCAAACTCCCACTGAAGGTACTAAGATAGCTTTTGGCTGAGGGAAAGGACTGCAGGGCTAAATCATGAAGAGTAATTGCCCTGTGTATGCTGTACCTTCCACCAGACTTTCTTTGCTGCCACTGGTGGTTCTTGCTGTTTGTAATTCATTGTTATTAAGCTATTTTCCCTAGGCTCAGGGGGGAGCCACATTGTAGTAGATGCTGTGATGCTGTATAGTAACAAACTATAAACTGTTCTCTGAGCAGCCTGATTATATATGAGAAAGAGATATGAAATTAAAATAATCCATGACCAAGCTCTGGCACATGATGACATTAAGTGAGTAGCTGTAGGTTGTACAGTAGGTCTGCTGCAGAGGTGGAAATTGAGCTGAAGTCTTCTGTTCTGTCATCATGTGCTTTAAAAAAAAAAAAATCTTTATTATTTTTGTTCTCACTTAACTGCTCCTGTCCAGAGAATGGTGTAGGTGCACATGCAATTGTGGCTGGATTACAGCCTTGTCCCTCAAGACCATTTTCTCTCAATCCTCTGTTATCCCTGTTAGCTTGCCAAAAGATTGCAAGATGCCTGGATGTTGCACTGGCAGGAATGGGAAACATCCCTGAGTGTTTTTCCTTTGAAGTTAAGCTTCTGTGATTAGCATCTGCATTTATGCAAGATACTTTTATATGCTGACTTGTATTCATTTTAGTTTGACCTAATGTGTAGTTACTTGGTCATTTTAAATGGCAAGAGTCAGCTCAGCTGTTTGTTCCTCAGTTTCTTTCCTCTTCCCGTGTTCCCTTCTGTTTGATGGAGAATTGGAAAGGAAGAACGGGTAGTTGTCTGGATTGGTCCTTCTGTCCTCAGACCCAGCAGTGGCCAAGGAGGGTCAATGTGGCTACATTGTTTTTAAGTACACAGGGACAAGAAAGCCTGAAAAGTAACTTATGTTTGTGCTTGTTGGGAACACCATAATAAATTAAAAGTTCAGGAATGCCTTGTTCGTGTGCAGTCTGTACCAGAACATCACCAGCATAAGCAAGGAATCAATCTTTCATCCAAGTACAGGGTAGCCATGGGGCTCAATCCCTTTTTTGGTGTCAATTTTTCCTTCCATCCCTGTTCACTCTAACTCTTAGTTTTCTGTAGTTGAGCACGTGGATGTGCTGGTAGCACTTAGGCTGGGTGCAGTACTGACAATGCAGGGACTTCACACTCTGGTTGGTTTTCAAAGGTGGAAGGACTGGCAGAATCAACACAATGCAATGTGGTGGGTGCCTTGTCCCCCTTTGCCTTTAGTCCCCTAAAGTTACCAGCTCCTCTGGACCCTGGCCTGTGGCTCCAGGTCAAGGAAAGGTTTTCTTGAGGCTAAATTGGGTATCATAGCAGGTCATTTGGTGTCTGCAGCTGAATTCAGGGAGTCTCATAGTGTGTGTGTGTGTGTGATGTGGATGCAGACACTCAGTTTCTGTTGATGTGCAAAGCTGTGGATTAAGTGTCTACTGCCTTGAACTCAGTGGGTTGTGACATGCACATTGCAGAAGTCACTTTAAAAGGGGTTTCAGGCTTGTTTTCTACAAGTGCTGAACTTGATCAAGCCTGGTAGCACAAACTGTAATAAAAAAGGGGACAGGGACATAAGAAATCCCCCACAGTGGTGGGGAGAGATGGTCCTCACTGCAGCATATCAGAAATATTTGTAAGATCATGTCTTGTAGCCATGGGCTCTGTACATGTACTCACCCCACAGCTCTTGTCACATGTGCAGATAGACAGCCAAGTTGGAAACTGCATCCCATCTTGGTTCTCTTATCTTTTTATTGTTTTAATTCATTTGAAGGTAAAGAATCAAAACAGAATTCAGGACCTCAAAATCTCTGCAACTGCAGGAGTTGGCACTTAATGGCAGCTTTGCCTCTAGTCGTGGCATTGAGTTACTTTAGAAGCCTTTGAAGTCAACAGGGCTGGGGGGAGAAAGTGTTGTGTTGTTTCTTTAAAAAGAAACATGCTTCAGTTATATTTGCAGCTGGGGTTTTAATGACTGAGAATTAAAGCATGTTTTATTTGGCCTTTGTTTTTAGTGCACTTTTCTCCCCTTAGGGGGACTCGAAGCCAAGGCACAGCTTGACGCGTATTGGGCTGCAGCACGCTATCGTGGCCATCATCATCCTCATCTCCTGTTTCTTTGCGGAGCTCAGCACTCCCGATTTGTGTCCCCCATGACACAAGTCTCCTGACCTCCTCGGTTAACTCGCCTGACATCTCTCTGCATGCACTGGGCCTCCCCTCACACAGCAGCAAGTAGTTTGTGGCTGGCATTGCGGCTTGGAGTGAACTGAAGTAAACTTTATGTGTTGGCCCTGGAGACCTTCATTTCTAATCAGCTCCTATTAAATTACTATGAATCTGATAAAGGGAAAGAAGCTCAGTTTAAAAAGGCGCAGATAGGCACTTAATGTGATTTAAGGTATGTCTAAACAGTTTAGCTGCTTATCTGCACATCTGGCCTAAATACTTGTGCAAATCTGACCTGTGTTTTTTTTTTTTTTTTAACCATGTTGGTGTTGGAAAGAGAGAAGGTAGATTATGCAGTTAATAGGTTACAGCTTGTTCCCCATTCATCCTGGGAGCATCGGGCTTCCTGCTGATGGTGCCAAGTACAATAAAAGGTGCTTGGACAGTGATGGCGGTGGCTGAGCGAAGTGCACTACTCTGCAGGTTTCTCCAGGAGGATTTAGTTCCCTGCCCTGCTCTGTTTTTGCAGGAACCACTGCTGACACAGGTATGAGTCTCCTGGGTAAATGTTTCGAATCAGACTTTTGGATATTCCTAAGTGTTGTGCAAAACTTCTGTTGTGCCTATGTCCTGTTAGGAGAACACTCGGACATGAGAAAATGGAGTCATCTTCCCAGCCATACATTTGGTAGACCATGGTAGTGGAATCTTTAGCAAACTGTATTACACTGGTGGCACAGACACCCATGACTACTGAGCAGCACCTTTTGTTGTTCTTGTTTTGTACTCCCTGCCTGATTATCAGTGTTGCTAGATTTTGTGGTTAGCAGGCCAAATCAACTCACTCAGTCAAGCAACAAGACAGGCTAAATTTTATTTATTTATTTATTTATTTGTGTGATTGATAGAAAGCAGTGATAGAAAGTATCTACACTGAGAACTTTTTACGTAGGGAAAGAGGGGACATGATTTTATGACCAGGACATATGCTTGTGTGGCACTTAAGTTTACAAATATCCCAGATCAGACTGTCTTTCTGGAGGTTAATTTCAATGTTCTTTGAAAAATTCACAGAATTATACTGTGTTACCTGGTGCATTTAATTTTTGTGATTATTTTGATCCATTTTTCTTTGGATACTGAGGACAAACTGCTTTCATTGAGACCACAAAAATTGGCCATTGAGGTTCCTACACATCCTCCTTACACTTGCAGATGAAAGCTCTGTCTCATGCAGAACAGAAATAATTCTCTTGTTCTTTTTATGAAGTTGTTGTTCTTTAGATCAAAACAGCTTTATATCTCCTTATCTGAGATTTTTATAGCTTTCAATTGTTCCAGCCCTTCATGAGTTATGGACCTGGAATTGCTTTACTGTCTCAGAGTTCATAAAGTGGAGATCATATGGTTAAGGCAAATTCATTGTCTTCTAACATTACTGACTTCAAGGGACATAGCAAGAATATTTTGATTGGTTCTTCCTGTAGAGCTGTTCTTACAGAAGTTGAGACAGAGAAGAAATATAAATGCTTTTGTTAAAGCATTGGGCAATCTGTTACTTGAGAAATCTGTATGCAAATCCTGGTTTTGCTTTTGTTTTCTTCTGTGACCTTGGATGTATACTTTGCTTGCCTCTGTATATGAGACATGAGAGTAACATCTTTGTCATTTTCAAGGGTGTCATAAGAATAGATCTGTGAGTACTTTGAGAGGTCATGGAGGCAGGAAATGTCATCAACCAAACTTACGCCATTTTATCACCACACTTGTACTGCTGTACAAGTACTACATACTGCTGTAAAGAAAGAAGCTTAAAAAGAGAAGATTTTTCTTATGTCTCCTACAATTTAGATGGCCTGTATCACCCACCTACTCAATATAGTAACACTGCCCAGCTTCTTGTACTGGGGACTTGAGTGGGATGGTGCCCTTTGGGTGGTTTGGTTTAGTTTTAATTTTGCTGGTTTTTTTAATTAACAGGACACATGGGAAAGCTTGCAGTGTTCATTTTGTCTGAATGTTGCCATGCCTTCTGCATGTGAATGGCCTTTTTAGGTTTTTTTCCCCTGTCAAATACCCATCTGAGTAAGTGGTAGGGAGTAGTAGAACATTTCTGTTTTGTAAAGTGTTCCCCTACCCTCCCCTTGCTTTCTGTGCCTGGGAAGATAGTGGATTCCCTGCAGTATCTGTGTTATTGCATACACATGCTTGTGACACTTTAATAGTAGCTGTCAGATAACATTAACATATTGCTGCTACAAATAAATCGAGCAAGGCTACGAGCAAAAAAGTGAGTGAATGAGAAAGGACAGTCTCGTCCATTGGTATCAGACAAGGCCACCATAAGTATTGTTTGCTCACTTCAGCAGTGAAATTGCTGGTTGTATAAAGATTTGCTTAGTGGGGATACCCAGTCCATAGCCAGAAGTCATCATTTCTGTGAATACCCAAAAGAGTCATAATGAGAAGAGGAAGCCTTCTGAGGTATCCTTGAAGACTGTCTCTTCTTAAGTCCTGAGGACTGACATTTTTTGTGATATATTTCTTTCTCTTGATAAAGATACACAGTTTTTGGGGTACTGAAAATATTGTTGCTACAGCAGGGTCTCCTCATGATTTCTATGAAGTGTTTCAGTGTGATTGCTGTGCTAAATCCTGTGGCAGCAGAGGATATTGGTAAAAGACTACGCCAATTATGTTGAACGGGCACTGATTGTCTGGCTCAGATGGGTGGTCAGGGAGACCCTGAAGCCTGAAACACCTGGCTGGCCTCCTAGCCTTCTTTCTAGGAAAGCTCTAGCTAGTGGAGCTAGCCACCAGAAGAAACAACTGAATGAGGTAAAAACAGTTACACTGAAATTCCTCCCACAAAATTATAGCCCTCATTTGTCAGTGTGTTACCACTTCAGGATCTCTGTTCTGCGGCTCTCTTTACACTTTGGAGAAGTTCATTAACTTGGTACTGCTTATAAAAGGCTCCTTATCTGATAATGCAGATGTTTCCAAACTCAGGAGTGCAAACTGTGTCTGGAATATTGTCCTCCTACTGCTTGTGGACATCCTGGAATTATCTCTTGCATGTGAACATTGTATTAGAAACTCATCTGGCAGTAACTTGCTTACAGCTTAGATTGCAATATACTCAATGCACTGCCTCTGCGGGCTCTGCAGGTACACTGATAGTAGAAGTTTGGCATTTGGGAGCTGGCATAATGTGGCTGGAAAATTACTGTTAGTTCTCCCTCCTTAACACTTGTTGACATAGTTATATTGGGTCATGATAGACTACAAGGAAATATAGATTATAAATTTAATGCACACTAGACCATTGCCTGGTTCCGGAAAAGCAATAAAGCGTCACTTTGAGTTGCCTCTGTGATTCAGATGAGTTCTTTGCAGGACTGAAAGCTCAGAAAGTTTTAAGAAATTTAAAAACAAAGAGGAAAACTTCTTGCAGAAGCAATTGCTTTTACTGTCTGAAGGTGGAAAATGATTTTTTTTTAATACATGATTGTCGCGTTCTTAAAATTCTCTCCGTGACAAGTCTTTTGTATTTCCTTAAACTGGTGAAGGGTTTATTGTGCTGAATTTGACAGGTTAATGATCAAGTAGGAAATCATATAACACTTGTTAGTGCAGTTTCTGATGATACAAAATTAACTCTATCTTTTCTACAGTTAAAATCAGAAACTAAATTTAGAGTTTGGAGGTAGGGAGAGATTGTAGCAGATAAGTACCAAGAAGACTACCTAAGATCAGGGCTTCTTCTTCCTCTACTTACATGTTGCATTCAGGATAGCAAAAGAAACATTAGCCTTCATGCTGAAGAGTCAATACCAAAGTAATGAGATTTTGGAGGAATATTGTGTGGGTTATTCTAGTGATAGATTGATACAGTGCAGGATTTCTTGAAGTATCTTTCTCTGAAGTATAAGGGTTGGAGTTTTGCCTGTCTAGCAGAGGTGGCAGTAATATGGTGGTTTGCATGGTGGTTTGAACGTCTGAGCCTGCTTGAAGGGGACTGCCACCCTTTATTTATTCGATCATCAGCTTTCTTGCTGGAACCACTATGAAGGCTTGGTTTGAATGGAAAAGTTTGTTATATGGGCCCAGTATGGTAGTATGAGGAGGGAAGCAGTATGGACAGCAATGCTGCCATGCCACTGCTAAAAAGCAGTAAAGCAGTAAGAAGAATAAAGGCAGTTGCTTTGACCAGCAGTAGTCTTGATTTTTTTCCTTGTGATTTTTAGAGCAAAGGACCTCACAGCCTGTTTCATTCCTTGTGCTCTGTGTATGTATTTTAATAACTTATGTTTTTCCTGTTTGAACGGAGCAAAGCCTGGAGAACAAGCTGTTCTTCTGGAATCCTGCAGTTCATTTATTCCCAGTAGATTCCAGTGGGAAATAAAATCAACAGCATCTCCACTTATGTGACTCGCACTGCATTTGCTAATACCTCTCAGTGCCTGTCTCCATCAAAACTCAAGATACAATTGCTAGGTCAGAACATGCAAGGGAACGAGAATTAAGATTTTCTGAAATTTAAAAAAGTACATGAATTACATTTGATTTTGGGTGCCCAAAGATTATGCTTGGCTGTAGGAGGAGCTCATTTACTTAAACTGCTTTTAAAAATCAAACTTTTTATACAGATACGGAGTTTCAGCTCCTAAAACAACATCATCAGAACATCTTAATGAACTGATGACAGCTATACACCTGAAAATCTTTGAGTGGGAGGGCACAAATGCCAAAAATTGATTTACCTCTGGGGGCAGGAGAAAAAAAGCATTTTTTTTTTAATCTCCTGATTGAATTTGCATTTGACTATCCTATCACTTCATGCTGTTTAAATGGATTAGTGACTGAGTCCTGCAGCATAGTATCTAGAAAGTGTTTCCAATGTGCATACCTTGAAAATGCACAAAATGGTTTTAAATCAGGTGTTGAAGGGCAATTAAAAATCTGTTCTGTAGTACACACAGTGAGAGGAGGTAATAGCCAAATGACAGAAGGGAAGGACCAATTGGCGAAAATGAAAATGTAAGGGGACATGATCTAATGGTATCTGGTGAACAGAAGGTCTCCTGGAAGTGCTAAAATCCTGGCTGAATTGTAATCATAGAGGTCTGGACTGAAAGTCCATTTTCTGTATGCCTTGCCAAATCAAGAAGGATTAGAATAATTTTGGTTGGAAGAGACCTTTAAGATCACCAAGTCCAACCGTTAACCCAGCACTGACAACTATAACACAAAACTGTGTCCCTTTGCATCACATCTACACGTCTTTTAAATACCCCCAGGGATGGAGACTCAACCACTTCCCTGTTCCAATGCTTAACAACCCTTTCAGTGAAGAATTTTTTCCTAATATCCAATCTAAACCTCCCCTGGCACAAGTTGAGGCCATTTCCTCTTGTCCTTTCACTTGCTACTTGGGAAAAGAGACCGACCCCCACCTCTCTACAACCTTTCAGTGGTTGTAGAGAACGATCAGGTGTCCCTTCAGTCTCCTTTTCTCCAGGTCAAACAGCTCCAGCTCCCTCAGCTGTTTCTCCTATGACTCATTCTCCAGACCCCTCACCAGCTTCATTGCCTTTCTCTGAAGGTACTGCAGCTTCTCAATGTCTTTCTTGTAGTGAGGGGTCCCAAACTGAAGAGAGTATTTAAGGTGGGGCCTCGCCGGTGCTGAGTACAAGGGGGACGATCACTTCCCTGTGGTCCTGCTGGCTACATTATTTCTAAAATAAGCCAGGATGCTGTTGGCCTTCTTGGATACCTGGGCACTCTGCTGGCTCAATATTCAGCTGGCTGTTGACCAGCACCCCCAGCATCCCTTGTTATGCTCAGGCAAGCTGAAAACAGTCTAGTTGGGGTCTACAAGTCAAGGCAGGCAGTAGAGGAAAGGGGAATATTTAAAGAAAAAAAAAGTTACTTTCAGAAGCATAGCAGTTTCTTTAAGAGATAAAACCCATCGTGATAGTTGTAAAAATTAGTGGAGATAGCTTCAGTGATTAAATACTGTTCTGTGTGAATAAAGTACTTGTGATGGTGTCAATATTTTATAAGTCTTACCACAAACTGCTAAGCTACATGAGGTAAAAGGTGGAGAGAGAATTAATCTAATATTTGTTGTTTCTCTGAAGACATCTGTAGCAATCATACTGTGGGGAAAATGATAGCATATACTGGCAATGGATCTGTTAATTATACTCAATGGTGGAGGTTCTGTTGCCCTGTTTTGAGAAGACCCAACATAATAGTCTTGTGGTCCTGACCAGTGTCTCAAGTAAGGACAGTAGAACTCAATGTCTAACTAGCTACATACCCTTACTGTCCTTGCTTGAGTTGTGCAGATGCAACAACAGCAAAATTTGGCCTTTCTCAAAAGCTGGTGGAGCCTTAGGATGTAATTAGTGAGCTGGAACAAGGCTACTCTTGGCTTGGCAGGTGGGTTCTGCAGATCAGACCTGCTCTCTGTGGGAGGAATGGCATCCAGCCTCTCTTGAATAAGCAGTTGCAGAGATTCAAGCTTGATGTTGGAGGGTTCAACCTTCTTCCTTGGAGGAGGAGAAAGAATTTTCTTGTAAATTCTTCAAAGTGCCTCTTCTGGGGCAAGGAAATTGTAATGGAGGAGCTCTGTCAATGACTTGCATCCTTGGGATCCCCTCAGACCAGCCTCACTTCAAGCTATGGCACAATGTAGAAACAGAATTAGTTTCTCAATCGGTGATGATCTCTGCACATTGAGCAGGTTTCGAGTGTGGGTGTCGAAAAGTATTATGAACATGCCCGTGGTATGTATTAAGGACAGAGATAAAGGTAGTAGTCTGGGATCACTGTCTGTGTTGCGTCCTCTATCGACTATGTAGAAACTGGGCATGGTGAAACTGGAAATAGTTTAGAGGGACAAAAGGTATTTAATTGCCTAGTGCTTTATTGAATAAGCTGTGTCAAGGAACTAAGCCATTGTGGTGGTTTATTGTATAAGTTGTATCAAGGAACATTGGAATACAGAAATAGAAACCTTACATACTTAGATGAGCAGAGATGTAGTCTACCTGTCTTTTTAATCATAAGATAGCATGAAGAAATGTGTGTTGTCTGTTTGATACAGCTGTTACAGACAGAGTAGATAAAACAGAGCTTGATTGAACACCTGCTGGGTGAAATTTAACTGTAGTTGGACTGAGGCAATTCTGCAGAGCTGGGGAAAAATTGAGATGCCATGGCATAAGGTTATTCACCTCCCCTGAGGGAATTGCACCTGCTGTTAATAAGACAATTTTTAGTGTTGAAGATCTTTGACTGCTTCCAGACTCTTTAGGAATCAGTGTACTTGAGCACATTTTCCACCTGCATTCAGACCAAGGGCCGACCTTTTTCTCCCTAAAGTGAAAGCTGTTATTGCCAGGTGCATCTTCTTTTCCTTTGATGTTGGAGCTGATGTTAGGCTCTCAAACTGAGAATCCGGAGCAGAGCATAATCAAGTGTCTTTACTCTTCAGTGTCAGCTTCATTGATTTTCACTTCCAGAAGCTTTTATGGTAGTATATAGAATGGTGGACTTAGGACATTGTAGCCTTTGGGTCTTTCTTTACCCTTCTCCTTCCCCAAGAAATCATCCTGCTCACATTCTTTGAATTAAAGAAGACAGGGGAAGTCATCCAACATTATTTTCCTGTTTCTGCTGTTTTCAGTCTCTAATTCCCTTTCATAATTTTTGTGGGTAGATAACTTCTCACATTTTAATTCCTGTTGTTTAGACCTGATGTGTGCCCGTCTGATAGTTGGATGAAATCATGATTAGATGCAAACATCCAACCCATCTGTAGAGGTAAGAAACAGTATGAAGGTAAATATATTCCATGGAGTCCAAGTCCTGGATATTCACTTGTATCAAATACAAATTGAAAGTCCAATAACACTTGGTTTTCTAACTAGTTTCTCTTTGAAACTGATTTTCTAACTAGTTTCTCTTTGAAAGGAGCTCAGCTTGCTCTGAACTAATTAAACAGCCCTTTGTAAGATAGTTCTTCCTGATCTACTCAGTGCTGATAATCAGATATAGCAATATTACACTGTAAAAGTGATATTTTAAGGGCAAATTGAATCTATGAAGTTTGCACTCATGCTAGGAAATGTGGCACATTGACGACTGAGCCTGGTTTGAAACTTGTACGTGAGCTGATGAACATTATCCAACATTTAGGTGGCCTCTGCAGCCTCAATTCATTTCCCTTGTTTAAGGCAATACCAGGACAAACACAGCATTTGATACTTTTATTTTCTGCCAGCAATGTGTAGCAATGAAGACCATTTGGTTCTTTGCAGACTTGCCAGGTGAAGGAACTGTACGTGTTGTTTATTATTGAGCAGAAGTTATTTTTGCGGTAGAAAAAACAGTGGGGAAAAAATAGTGGTTTGATTTCAGGTTCTATCAGAAGAATGTATAATCATTCCAGAAATAGTGCAGGTGTTTGTGCTTCTCTGTCCATAACTTACTAGCCTTGGCCCTCTGTTCTAATCTCTGCTCCTCCATCACTGTTTCCTTCTTCTGTCCTATTTGGTTTGGATTCTGCCTCTTTGGTGGTTCCACCACACTCTCCCTTCTCTCCCCTTCCTCCCATCCCCTGTCCTTTTTTGTGTGTGTTTTCCAAATCTACATAACATTGTAAACTTTTCAGTTAAACATGAATGCAACAAACAAACTGAGCTGTAACCACATTAGAAATTTCTGCCCAGGTTCTGGTAATAACAAAAGTATTTGACAAATTTTGCTGTGGTCGGTACTCTTTGTGATGCCTCTGTGATGGCTGGCATTATGCCAACAGCTTAGCATAAGATTGTTGAAATAGTTGGTTTTATCAGTTGATTTCTGCTACAAATTTCTGCAATAGTTTCTGAAAAAGTAATGGGCTTTGGAGGTTTCTTGTTCCTTATCAGACAAGATACATCTCAATTGGTGCATTTTGTGCTTTGACTTTTAAGAGTTGCATGACTGTTTTCTGGAACTGTTTTATCCGATGGAACCATTTGGAGAAACTTTTCTACTCTTTGTTAAGGAAAGTTGACATTCTCAAAAGACCACTTGGTTAGTTTTAAAGACTGTCTTGGAAACCTTAATGGATGAAGGAACTCAATGGTAGAAAATACCCATTTAAGTCTCTTGTTCTAGTCCATTCTGGTTTTGTGTTCTCCTGGCTTTGCATTGCATATCTGGAATTATGACTTTCACCATCCTTTCACTTTTTCCTCTGTTTACTGTTATTTTACCAGCTCTGCAGCAAGATGTGTATTAGAGCATTTGGGCCTTCTGTATACCACATGATGTATCAGTTATCACTGCAATCTGTCAAGGACTGCTCTGCCTTTGAAGGGATATCTCATATTTGCTTATGACATTTTCATAAAGCACTAAGAAGTGTCTGATGAGATAAAATCTTAGAGATATAATTAATCATTTTCTCTAGTTCTATCTGTCTTAAGTTGATAGAGTTAAACTGATAAGAATAAAGAACTGGATCCAAAATCTTTATCCTATCAAAATCTGCTTAGGAGCTCCCTATTGGATTTACGATGACAAATGCTATCACATTAGGTTAGCATGGTAAAGAACCAATCATGGAACTGATCACATGCTGAAAGATTTTACACTGCTTTGTACCATTTATTATTATTATTATCTCTTGATAAATTCTTTCTTTGTTTCTGTGTGGCTCTCATTTCCCAGATATAAAGGCAATAACTGTACCTGGTTTTCAGTAGATAGCAAAACCTCTCAGCTATGTTTTTCCCTTTTAAGCAATTATTTGTCCAGTTATCTTACACATTTGAAGTATTTTTCATAAACTCATTTTGTTTTGAAGTACAGTAATAAATCTGTAGACATAATACAAGTGCTGATTTGTGAAAGGCTTACTAGGCAAGACCAATTGCACAGGTACTGTAGACTTGGAAATGAAAAACTAATGGCGTGACTAAATATTAAGCAGTGATGCAACAGATGATGGCAGGGAAAGTAGATTGCAAGCTAATTTGTTCATGATCAATTTTGTCCACTTCAGAAAAAGTAAAGTGTCTCTTTGGGATACATTAAGAGAAATACTGTATACAGTATAACAAAAGCAAGTACTGCTATTCAGTGCCCTTTAAACTTCAACAGAATTGTTATATCAATTTTTGGATATGACCGTTTTTTAAGAGGCAAGTGGGAAATGAACTGCATAGTCCATGAGGTCTCTTAGGTCCTTTGCTGTCTTGTTGCCATATTACAAAAAATTCTGAAAATAAGTGCTCCCTATTTTTTTTCTGTGCATCTTTCTCAGATTAGGTTACTTTAAATATTTGTAACTCACTGTTTTTTAAAGTCCAATTCTGTGGTGTACAGTATCCTCTTGGGGAGGTTAGTATGATATTAGGTCTATTTTAAGTTCACCTCAGAAAACCTATTCAGCTCTATAATCTCTGGTAATGATCTTTGGGAGAATAAAAGTACATGCTCAATTACAGACTTAAAATTTTCCACTAGCTACAGAAATTTGGATTTATTTTCTTTATATCCTGCCCAATTCTTAGCAGACCAAACTTATTTAAATTGTCAGAATTCAAAGACTCTTACAAACCGTGCATCTCCAGTGAAGTGAGGTTGATCGGTTTGTCTCTGTTAAACATTTGAATTTTTACACTATTGTAAAACCAATATTTTCATTATATTCATCTCACAGTTTTGAAAGTGAGAAAAAACAGGTTTAAAAATGCTAGCAAAAGTAACCTTTGGCTATAGCAAGCCTTGATTCAAGGATTCAGCTTCCTGCCATTTCATAATGATTACAGATATTAATGATGCAGTCTTGTGCTATGGGACTTGGAGAATGTTTTCAGTATGTATACCTCAAAAATATACTTTGAAAAGTTTTCCTTCAGACACTGCAAAGCAGTTAAAACCATGCCCTGTAACATATGCCACGAAAAGCTTGTCTAGTAGCAGAATAACCCGACTGTTGGAACTATCAGAAAAGAATGAGGTTCATCCTGGCTCGTTTTAAAATATTAGTTTGGTTTGATCCTGGAATGATGAGTCCGTATGTTTCTTGGAAAGAAACCCATTATCATATAAAGAAGGCAGAATAAAAGACATATGAAGGGCGAAGAAGTGTGGCTCCAAAGGCAGAGGGAAGAGTGGTTGTGTATAATAAGATAAAGGCAGGCTAAATTGTGTTCTGTAATTTGTATTACAAACAGAGCTGGTCTTAACCATTGTCATTAGGTTGAATTAAACTTGTCTTTATAAACAATTCTGAAGAGTCTTTTACAGCTTCTCTACAAAATCTTTATTGTATTACTGTAGACCTTTGAAATACAGAATGACAAAGCTGAAGGCTGAGGGATGAGCCTTCAAGCTACCCGTTGTGCTCAGTTAAAATTTGGTTGGGAATTTGCCTGCTGATAGTTGTTGTGCTGTTGAAACCAAATCTGCTTAGAGGTCAGTATGCTCAACTGTGCAAGCAGGCAGACCATAAGATATGATAACAGATATCTCTCTCGTTCAGGAGTAAGCTTAGTTTACTGTAACAGCTGACAGAACCGCACATCAGCTTTTATAAGAGAGTATATTCAGTTGTGATCCAGTCAGATCCCTCATAGATTGACTTATATATTAGTGGTGGTCATGCACAATCTTTGCTACGAATGCTGCTTCTTCACCTCATCTGGTACAAGCCACTGCTTCAGTCAAGGGTTCAAACTTTGCTAATGATGCTTGGTAAGTTTTGGTTATTAAAAATATATTTTAGGCTAGGGATGTTAATAGGAAGGAGCATAGCTTGTGGCCAAGCTGGCCCAACCTGATTTGAAATACAGCAACAGAAGAGGAAGGTCTTCTTAAAATCAAAACCAAAAAATCCATCTGTATTCCGTTCTTCCTCCAGTTTTACATTTCTTCCCACACAAGCAAGCAAAACTAACCTAACTCCCCACCTCCCAAAAACACATTCTAAATCCTTGGGAAATAACCATTTTTGTATCTTACAAACCATATTTTAGGGCACTCATTGCTGCCTGCTGAGCAATTGGAGAGCATTCAGTTTCCCAGATAAGTAAGATTTTCATGGAACTAGATAAATATTTTTGTTTTCCCAGTGACCTGTCAGTGATGCCAGTGCTTAAATGATTATGGAAAATAAGGGGTGATGCACTGCCTGTATCTGAGTCCAGGGCTCCCAGAAATATTCCCAGAAACACTGAGGACCAGAGTGCACTGTGATGTGGGGGTGGAAGAAGAGGACTGTTGATCTTCACAATTTTGCTTACTTAGTATAGATATTTTTTCTCATAGCCATTGAAAGCAACCACAATGTACTTCTCTGTGAAGTGTGTTTGCTGGCATCATTAAGAGGGCAGGCAGTGGCAGCTGTGGAGGTGACTGTGAAGAACTGGGATACTGCAAAATGGGCTGCAGAGGTCTCTTGTGCTGAGATCATGTAGGTAAATGCTGGCTGCCAGAGCAACCTGATCTAAACAAAAAAAAAAAATCCAGAAATGGGTCATGTATCCCATGATGGGTCAAATCAGCATCAGTATTTGCTTGTTGAGTCAGATAGCATATATTAAATGGAGTTTCATGTGTGTTTCAGTGTATTTTAAGAGGGACTGATAGAAAACCTAGGCATTTGGCTTCCTCCCTCGCATCCATTCCACCAGATAGGGAAGGAAATAGGATATAAAAGATGAATCAAGCACGTTTCTTGACCTTTCTCCTCATTGATTACAGCTTCCTTTAGCTTCAGAGGCATTGTGGAAAATCTCAAAAGCATAACCAGACTCCTTAATCCAACTTCTATTTAATTACAGTGTTTTTTGTTAACATCTTTTAACTTAAACACCTGATATATCTTATCTGAACAGCTCCTCCAGCCTTGGAGCACATGGGCATGTGGGACTGGCTTGAAGACAACCCAAATTTGAATGCGCTTACAATTGTTTGTAGAACCACTGATTTTGCTGGAGTATCAGAACTTTGCTTAATTTTCTTGACAAAAGTAGTTGTCTAAATTGCCTAAGCTGTCGTGCATCTGGGCAAATTTTGTACACTTGTCAAAATTGTCTGGCAAACCTTGTATGTGAAGATGTTTACTGTGAGTCATGCACAGAAAGCAGCTTTCATCTGCTTTTGTGACCTCAAAGAGATGTACCTAATGTTTGAAGTCCTGTTTGAAGAGTTTTTATTTCAGTAAGACTGTATTTGGTTGCTGGAGTCTTTGACACATAGGTACCTCTATGGATCAGAAATAAACACACTTCCAGGGGTATGAATTCACTCAGGGTACACATGTGCTTTCACTAGGGTTAGGTTAAGTGAGCTGGATGTTAAATGTGCCCCAGCTAAAACCACTGCACAGTGCTTGTGAGTCCTGTGGCAATCCCAGCCCCCATTTCTAGCATGTTGTTCCTTCTGGAGGCTGCCCCAGCAGATTTGAAACTGGCCAGACAGGAAACTGGAGACAGGTCCACCTAGAGCAGGTTGCACAGGAATGTGTCCAGGTGGATTTTGAATGTCTGCAGAGATGGAGACTCCACCACCTCACTGGACAGCCACCCTCAAAGGAAGGAGGTTCCCCCTAATGTTTAGATGGAACTTCATATGTTCAAGTTTGGACCCATTACCCTCTTTCAGGGTCTCACTCTTGCATCCAAGGGCCACTGGAGGTTTCCCCTTGAGTGGCAGCTTCCCAACGCAGCTGTCTCACCCGCTTAGCCACAGGCAGGGAGCTTGCTTAGTCCCGTTCACCACCAAGGACCCTCGCTTGAAAACCAGTGCTCATTTCTAGCTCGTAAAGTATATTAAGTGTGAAGATGCACAGAGTCTTGGTTGCCACAGAGATTCAGTGAGGGTGGACGATGGGATCCAAGAATCTCCTTCCCAACTGTTTTATTCCTAGCAAAGGGCAGCACTTCCTCCCTACCAGGCTGTGCCACCATGCGGAGGATGCTTTGCTGGGATTGTGATAGAGTTCCAGGAAATTTTAGACAGAAATATTTCTTTTAGCTGATATTATGCCAAGATTTGGTCAGGACAGTATAATCTCCTGCTTGCTAATCAAAGAAACTAGGATCTTACTGAAATCCCAGTAGAAAAATGAATTCATAAAACAGTGATGGGGAAGTAGAATTTATCAGTTTCATGTAGGGATGTTTCCTCTTGAGATGTTTACTAAAAATAATCTCTATTGGTAATGGTTTTTTTTTCTTTAATAAAATTGAGACTTAAAAGTTATAATTATTAAAAAAACCAAATCACAAATACTGTATTCTGTATGACAATACCAATATCATGAGAAAGAATGTACAGAAGCTTTGAAACGACAACAGTCAGTAAATGAATTAAACGTTGTATAGATAAGGTGTGAGGCATTAAAATTAAGAAAGCAGCATCAAACGTTTTGATGTCCTCTGAAACAACTGGAAAAATTGAAAAATATAAAAAACTTATTTTTTTGCTCTAGATGGAGGGCATAGTGTATTATATCTCTACCTGAAGCTATGTATTTAAAAGGTAAATTAGATCGTATTTTTTTTTATTTTAAAGAAAGAATTGGCTTATGTGGGGCAAAATACTTGTTAGGCTTTCCCGTGGGAGAACAAAGCGTTGCATCTAAATGATTAACATACTGTAAAGGCTGTAAAGGTGAGATGGTCACTGAAATACACAGAATGGATAGCTTCAGTGTAATGGTTTTACTGACTCTCTTGAACAGAGACATTCACAACTGACAGAAGGGTTCTTTTAGTGTTGTCAGCCAAAATACCACTACTTCGCTCTCAGCAAGGAACTTTATGCTGAATATAGAATCTAGTTGAAAGATTAAAGTAGACAACTTTTGCTCCTTATCTGCTTCCCAAATAGAAGGAATATGCAAAAAAGTTTCAGAAGTGTTTCTACAAGGAATTTTTGTGTTCTCAATGTCAACTGAAGAGATTTGCTGTGTATCTAGAGCATATCCCTCTAATAAATTCTGCTACTTCAGGATCATTAAATTATACTATGACTTAGCGAAGCATTTAAATTTTCAGAGCTGGTTTCAGTAGCCCTACTTGTCTGTAAAAAGTCTTTGGCAGATAGGGGCTGTAGCCAGTTTTCTGTTCTGCTCAAGATCCAAGTAAGTGGTTGCTGCAGAGAGACAGAAGAACAAGGGAGAGAAGGCACCACATAGCAACTGCAGGAAATTTGTTCTTAGACTCTGGTGTATTGATGTAATCTTTTGTTGTTGCATTTATTTCAAGGACTTAGCAAAAGTACTACACATTTAAAATATAAAAAACCTAATTTCTTCACTTGTACTTATCCTGCTTTTCACTGTCCAAACAACTGGGAGAAGTGTATATGACTTTAACTGTTTGATTATCTTTCTACCATAACCCACAAGTTTTCACTATCTTAGTACTCTCCTAGTTATAGCTCTGGGAAATGAAAGATAGTGTTGTATATACAGCACAAATACGTGAGTAATTTGATCAAAGAACCAGCTGATGTTGTCTTATGTTTTAATTTTCATTATGCCTTTGACTCTGTAGCTGCTCCAATTCTTTTATTAGATAAAGAGGCAATAGAGGGTTAATGGCTGTTCAGGAAAGTATTTAAAAAACAGCCTCAGCTATACCTTATAACAACAAAATTTTTTATAATGTTTGTGCTTTGTATCTTTAGAATTTATACATACTTCCAATTCAGGATTGCACATATAGGTGCTGTAGAAATACCTTGGATAGTCATAACTTTTGTGGTCCATCATATTTTTGTTCTTACATTGTTTCAGATAAGTATTAAAGTTTCTGTAATAATATTTTTTCATGGTTAAAAAAAGGAACTCTAAAAAGTAAAGTTAATTTCAGTGTCTGTCCCTGCAATTAATAATTGGACCAATTTGTCAATTCAGTGTACAACTACTATGAAATGTAGTCTAGAAACTTAGTCATTACCTGCTTTTAACCTAGCTGTTGCACTGATTTTAGAAAAAAATTGCTACTTGGAAGAGTATCATGAGAACTGGAAAGCAGAGGCAGAGCAGTGTCACACTCTGGAAAGAAGGGATGTGTAGTTTGTTGTTTTGCTAGATTGCTTTGCATGGCTTTTTTATCTCCATATATGTGCTTTCCTTCTCCTTGTGACAGTTTTAGTACCCCACCAAAAAAGCTTAAAATGTAGTTGTTTTCAAAATGGGACTTCATGAAAACATCAAAACAATATTTTGATTTAAATGAAAAGTAAATAGAAGAAGCTTGGTGTTGTTGGAAACTTAATGGGGAATAGCCTAGTGCTATGATCTCAGAACAGAAATAACTCTGAGCCACTGCAATAGAAATGGACCAAAGCAGACTAACTTGGCAAAGAAACAGAGCTGTGAATTTTATATTATGCAGTGATATTCCGAGGAATATGTCCCACCTTCTCATGTCAGTAGCCAGCCTTGTTTGTCTGGCAGAGGTAGGGAACTAACAAAATTTATCTATGCTATCCCTCTTAAGCGTGTTGTTGTCTCTTAATTACATATTGAATAGCATCTGGTGTTTGAAGAATAATCGAATAGAAACACAGTAGAGAGAAGTGTGGCAATATTGATGCAAGCTGATACTTCTGTTTATGATGGTCTGGAGGCTCTCCCCTGGTCCCAGTTCTTCCTCAGCCTGGTTTGAAATGCCCAAAACATCAATTTTGTAACAATAGTGTCAGGCCAAATTTAGCTCTCAGTTTTGATTTTGTAATACCAGGTTTTCATAACTCCTAGAACACGTGGAAATAAAATGTTTCCATCTCTTTTTTTCCTTCGGTCACCAAGGGAAAAATATTGAAAACAGTTTCCTGCGAGAGACTCAACAAAAGCATTGCAGTGCTGTTTGTGCAATGAAATCAAAGTGACTAGAAACTGTCTGGTCTGTTTTGTTTGAGATTGAGTGTTCTATTATTTCAGTGGCACTAGGAAGTCATGTTGGTTTTTGAAAACCCCTCGTATATGGTTTTTTCTTTGGTACTGAATTACCTTTAAAGAACTCTGCCTCGGTAACATCAGGATAATAGCATTTCTCGGCCCCATGCAGATGCTGTAAGAGTAAACTTATTAGTTTATGAAATACTTAAATATGGCAATACTGCAGCCAGATTTAATAGCTTATCTAGGAGTTATATGTAAGCAAAATAGTATTTTATAAACTATTAGTTTCCAAATAATAGGATTCTTAGTCTAAATCTCTAGCTAGGCAGGAAATCAACTACAAAACAGACAACTGTATTTTCTCATTGTCTTGAACAGCTCTTCAAGCACAGATTGTCTGAAATAGTTGCCATAATATTTTTTTACTTTACAGGCCATAAAGCTTAGGGAATAATTTTTTTAATATCTACATATCTATCTTTCCTCCTGGGACTGAAGCTGGTTACCATAGCAAAATGGCAAGAGAGCTGATAAGTAAGTAGTACCATTTGGCAAACAGGATATAAATTTATTTTATTAAGACAGGAACTGCAAAAAAAAAATTAATGAGATTAGAAAGCTTTTTTCTTTCTTTTTATTTTTTTTTGCTTTAAGATTTTAAAATACCTCCGAAGACAATGATTGTGAGCAGATATTGAGCAAAATGCTTTTGCTCACAACTGTTGCTGCAAATAATAGGAGCTTGAATTTTAAATCTCTGCAGATCTTTCAACATGGCACTGTAATTTCTCCCCTTATGTTTCAGGGTGTTGCAAAGATGTCATACTGTGGATTAAATGAGCTCCTACTTAACAGAATAAATATGGAAGTCTCCCCCCTCCTACTTAAAAATGACATTGCAATATAGTTCTTATTCCTACTTGATGAAGCATGGTCATCTGAGTCTCTGGGGTTTGTGTAAAATGACATCAGTGAGCGCTAAAAAGTTAAATTGCTTAGCGCTCCACAAACAGTATCAATAGTGTCAAGTTTTTTATACTCCTCCTTGACAATGTTGTTCTCAATGCATAATATGAATCATGTGCCTTGAACTGTACAGTTGGGCTAGCTAAGGCATCATCACAACAATGGGTGAGCCCTATTGGGAGGACTTTTTGTTGGCACCAAGATATACCCCAAAAAAACTTGTTTTCAGGACTGAAGTGCTCTTTTTTGGTGCTCTGTTAACTCCTGATGTGTTGCCTGACATCTAAACTACGTTGTCACCTGTTCTTGGTACAAGAGTTGAGTCACTGTTTTGGGGAGTTTGATTTGGGTTTGCACTGTTGACTGTAAGATAAATGAAGACTCGGATTCTTGGGGTAGAAAATGAAACTGTATTTCCTTAAAATCCTCTGTGCTCTCAGCTTTATCCAGTTCAGATATATGGTGTGTGGTTGTGCTGGTTTATATACCCTGACAAATTTTCCATGAACTGAACAACTGAATGACTCCAGTAGAGAGGATTTGCGAGTAGAGAGGATCTGGATGTAATCTGGCCATGTGAAAGATGCTATTTATTGTTAACCCCTTTGAGCCCATAGTAACTGTATTGAACTTGTTGAAAGGTTGTTCACAGGCTGAGTCGCAAACAGTGCAACCATGGAGCTGGAATCAGAGTAACTCCTAGAAAAAACTATTTCTGCTCTTTTTAAGATGTTTCTTCATTTTATAATAAACACTAGTGGATTTTTTTTATATTATGGTGGAATTCTTCATACTTAAAAATTTTCATTATCAGCAAAAAATACTATCAAATGCCTATTGGATGCAACAGTGGGTTAGGGTAACTGGAGAGGATCTGGGTGTTAATTGGCTGGTATCTGATCAGATCTAGGGAAAAATGGAGGACCTTGGATCTGGCAGGATCCAGCCAGCCTTAGAAAGAGCTGAATCAGAATATAATTGTGAAGGAAATGCATGATCAGGGTTTATTTCATGTTCATGTGAATGATCTGCACCTTCAATAGCTCTATCTGTGTCTGAATTGTGGACTCTTTGGGTGGAGGAAGGAATCTATAGGGGAAGGGAATAGTTTCCTCCTTGGAAATCAGTTATATGCAAATGCATGTAGCTGGCATTCATGATAATCACCAGTGGGTACCTGTGCAGGTTATTGTATTGTAGTATGATATATAAGTGTGGGAATTCACTGTAGGGCCGTTGCCCAAAATGTAGCACTTTGATGCAGGAGCTTGGGAAGTTGGAGTGTTGCCATCTACTGGCAGCCATCCACGGGGAGGAAAAGTCCCTCAGCTGGCTGTAGCTTAAAGTGTTGCTTTTTTTGAGCGTGAAAGATGAGGTTTTTCTGCCTAAATCCTGTTTCAAGGCAGAGTTGTTAATAAAATCATTGTTGCTGTCCTTAGTGCATGGATGTATTCAAAGAGTTAGAATAATCCCAGTGGGGTTTCTTGAAGAGGTTGTTACTCTTGAAATGCGGGTCCGTGTTTGACACAGGGAGGGTTCCTCTCTCCTGCATGGTCACCAAGTTGGTCTGGGGAACCCTGAGTGACTTCAGGGCTTGCCCTTCTGAGCCTGGTTATGTAGTTTCAGGGAATGGGCTGGCCTGGAAATTACATTTTTTATCTGCAGTAAAAAAGTTATAATCAATTTACAATGAAAAGTAATAAGGGTATATTTGGACTCATCAGGGAATAGATCAAAGATCCATATTTTTAAGAATCTTGCAGGTCTGGCAATCTTTCCCTCTAGAAGAGATGAGAGGTGTTTCAAATAAATCTGTCCTCAAAGGGAGATGCAGAACAGCTTGTGCAACTCTCAAAAAATTATACTGTGACTGACCTCTGTTAAGGGAAATGTTTACATGATATCATCAGAAGCAGTTCATTTCTCATGAACCAAATGTTGCCAATGGGCATGGGTATGTTTTTTCCTTTTTATTTAAAGATAGTTGGGAAATAAAAGATTGCAACCATAGTTTTCAGCAAAAGTTGTGTTGACTGTTTCCTTACAAAACATAACTTATATGGAAGCAGAAGAGTGATGTAGCTTTTTCTTTGTGTTTGTCCAGTCCAAATATGCTTCAGACTTAACAGCTCTTTCTATAGTCATATTCACAGAAATGTAAAAAACCTTGGGTTGTTTGGTTTTTTTATTTATCTAGGAACATAAAATTTTGAGTTGGAACTAGACTAAAAAAGATATTTCATAAACCTTATGAATACCAGCATTTTCCCTTCTGTATTTTAAGCACCATTTCAAAATAATGGTTTAATGTATCTTTGATATGTTTTCAAGCCAGATATGTAGGTACATAAACATGTAAATATTTGTCTGCAGGACTCCCATCTGCAGGAGTCTTAGCTGACAGAGCAATGACGTGTTTTTAGATAGATTTCTGTTGCAGTAGTTCCAAGATACTGGATTACTATAAACAAGATTACAGAACGACCAGTGGAATTATATTTTTTTGCAGTGAAGTAATACACTGTTAATAAATATATTTGAGGGCATAAATGGAAGTTTTATATTTTAAAGACTAGAGAGGTAAAATACACTGGAATTAAGAGTTTGAGGTTTAAACATGACTTGGATTAAGGAGTCGTGGAAGGGGGTTCTGGGTGGTGCTTTGTTACTGGTGGCAGGTTTCCAAAGTGTAACCAAATATTTTTCTTTTTTTTTTCTTCTTTTGTTGCAGCTGGTTTCCAATGTTCTCATCTTCTCCTGTACAAACATTGTAGGCGTGTGTACCCATTACCCAGCAGAGGTGTCCCAAAGACAGGCTTTCCAGGAGACCAGGGAATGCATACAAGCCAGGCTGCATTCTCAAAGAGAAAACCAGCAGCAGGTAAGAGCAACAGTGAGAAATTAAAAAATGAAATTGTTGAAGCAGAATTAGCCTGCTAATTGTTCTTGTAGGATGGGATTTGCAGGACTCTTGCTTCTCAACTAATCCAAGCAAGAACAGGCTGATGGTAGAGGGCAGGGTTTTTAAAACTCTGAAAAAAAGCTCAGGGGAGTATTTCTTCCTCAATACCTTGAAGGACTTCTCCACAAACATCAACAAATCCTGCCATCTATGCTCTGTGGATTAAAATTACACAGTACGCAGAGAATCGCACCCTTCATTGAAGGCACGTGTTGAATCCAGACACAACACACAGCTTCAGATTGACTGCCTTTTGTTAGGTCAAAATATGGTGTGTTTGTTGGCAAAGCCACTGCCAACAGGTAGCTGTAAGGCAGGCTGAAAGGTAAAAATTGATGCGCAGAACATACTGTCCTTTGATGCCTCCAAAGAGGTTTTTCTGCCTTTCCCAAAGGTTCCTACCTGCTTGCATACCTTCATATACCTTATAGGCCGCAAGTGAATTGTATTTGTTCCAAAAATAAGATTCATTGCCAACTTTAATGGTTTTTTGCTATCAAAAGACCTGTTGCTGACAGCATACAACCTAGTTGTCAAGGGTACCGAACATATCTACTCCCCTAATTCATTTGTGGGTTCTCTTGCAAAAACTCACTTGTGTTCTCAGAATTAGATACAAAAGACATTTTGGGGCTGCTTGACTATTCCCTTGCTAACAGACATCTCTGCCCTGCAGTACATCTTGTAGCGGTCTGTCCAGTCTGATTTGAAATTGAATCATGAAACAGGGCTTCCATTCTTCCCTTGGGAGATATCTTGGTTGCGGGTTTGGGGAAGAGATCAGCAGAATGAATCAACTGGAGTGTCTTTGCATCTCTGTGGCAACGCAGTCTAATTTTCCCTCATGTCTCAGTCCATCTGCATCTATGGATTTGTCTTTTGGCAGTGTTTCATAGGGTACTACTGGCTGACATACTTGCTGTTTAACCCTTACTGTGAAATAACGTGTACACATGTGGTTTTTTGATAGTATAAATATGAAAACAAGATTCATGCTCAACGCTTCTTTTTCCTTTGTAACAAATATAGTCTCACAAAGATGAAACAAGCAGCCACTCCTCCTTCCACACCTTGAAATGGAGAAAAGGACTCAGCCGAGAGAGTACCCCCTTTCACTTACTGATTAAAGCTCTGTCCTCCCTGCTGAGAGATGCCTTAGCAGCTCAAATGATTGTCCTGTTCTGGATTTAGGAGCTTCTGTGTCAGAAGTAGTTAATGAAAAAAGCTGACAAATGCCCTAGCTTTATGGCTTTTTCTCCTCTCCCTCCCCAGAAAGTACCATACAGAAGAGAGCCAGGACATCAGAAAAACATGTGTAAAAGCCAGTCACTTAGAAGTACCCTCCAGTACTTCCAGCAGTAATTATGAGTCCCGTCAGCTGGGCACTTCTAGTAACATTATTTACTGCTACAGCCTGCACTGACATTGATCTCCAGGTTCAGTTTGGATGCATCCTTATGCATAATGCATTGAGGTAATCTTGAGGTGACAGCAGACACAAATAAGGGCAGCTCAGCCCACATCTGGAGAGCCGGTCTCCCAACAGGGGTGGAGGGAAAGACAGCTGCTCGGCCCAGCGCTGTTACCATTGCTTGCCTGTTTCTGGAGATCTGATGGTGCTCCCAAGTGCCATTCTCTACTAAAGCCAGGCAGATTATCTCTGGCAAAGGGATGTGTATCTTCCTTTATTAACCATCTACCGGCACCCAAAATTAGCAAGAAAATAAATCAAAATCCAGAATGTCCAATGCAGGCATGAGACTTCATGTGATTTTATTGTTTGAGATAAGCTAGGGCAGAGCAATAACAGGAATCACTGTTGCTTGCCTAGAATAAAATACTCTTGGTGAAAAAACAGGTGTTCTCCACAATCTGTAGTGAGCAAATACTTAGGATTTGAGTAAGAGATGGGTTATTAGGACTGCACAGTTTTACTGCTAGCATTGCTTGTCTTTTATCTCTGAAAAATCGCTCTCTTCTTTTTCATCTCTGTTTCACTTAACTTGTGGTGAAAAATAAGTGTTATTGAACCTGAGGACAAATGGGTATTAAATATTTGTAGGGCTTTGAGGTCATCTTGGGACAGTATGACATAAATAGTTAAAATTCCTATGTAGTACAGTCATCATAGGGATGTATGTGCCCATGTGTATGTATATCTATATGGACATATGTAAACAGAATAGATCTGTATTGTATTCTTTCATCTGTGCCTATTCTAGACACTAGTGCTCCTTGGGATGCATTTGTTTAATGTATAATTCAGTGGAACTACAGTTGCGTCATATTTTGAAGTGAGAATTATATATGAATTTGCTCTTGTGCTTTTTTTTTTTTTTATCAGGTCAGACTGCTGCCTTGTTACTCTTGTAAAACAGCAGTCCCAGTCACCTCACTGGTGTGTAATAAATGATTTTACAGTGAGGTCTGCAATACTTTCTAGTCATTATAGCAAAATGAAAATTGTACTCTAGTGGAGACTTTAATTTCTGTGCTCCATTTGAAATAAAACATAAGGATTTTGTTGTTTTGAAGGTCTTTCAGTATGGCTTCTGCTTTACAAAGGCACTTGTTACATTCTCCTCCTGTTAGCTTCAGAGGTTATTTTCAGTGATCATGATGCTCTCAACAAACAGAACAAAGATAATGCTTAACTTTGTAACATGGCTCAACTTCCTAATTAGTTGCTGCAAGAAGAGAAGTTGTGCTACATGCATTTGTTTCACTTGATATGTTTGTCTTACTCCCTCATTGGTGATAGTCTAGAGCAGTCTTAGCTCATCTCCTGGAGATCTCAAGTGTCTTGAAAATATTGGTGATTTTATCTGGCAAGTGTCAATGGTGTCAGAAAGAGTAGGGGTGGGGACTCTCAAGCAAAAGTTACACAGAAATATATGTGAAAATCTCTTGGAGTATTGGAAGGAGAAACTTGGTTCCCTGAATGTGTCCCTGTTTTGCAAGCAAGTAAAAAATAACCATCCCTCCACCCTCTTGTGCCTACAAGGGATGTTCCAAACCTGTGGGTGCCCCTGAATGCTCCAAGTTATTTGGAGGAGGGGATGTGTAATGTCACATCTGAAAAGCAGCTTTCACACATTTGAGCTTGCCTTTTATAATATGCAAATGACAACAGCGTATACACCAGTTACTCTGGAAAGCATACAAACGTGTTGTGCTTCTGCACTCAAGGAGTACACGAATAGCTGGTAGAAGCCTGAGGACATGTGCATGATTCATGGTCTTTTTTAGAAAACAATTTGGAAATGTAACTGTTAGCACCTACAGTATGCTAGTGAAGGTGAGAGTGTTTTAAAAAACAAGTACCTTGTGAGGACTGCTGCAGTTTGAGAGGAGATAGAAATCCCTCCAGCACATTTTTTTCTGTGTTATTACTACCTCTTCAGGGACCGCAGGCAAGAATCAATCTCTTTAAGGTAGACATTGAAGGGGAAAAAAAAGAAATGTTGAGCAGTGCCACAGACTATAAAATGTCTTAGTGCATGCTGAGCATGTGTCCAGTGAATTCATCTTCTTCTGGTTCCCCCAAAGTTCCTCTCTCATTAGAGGAAGAAATATATGGTGAACTTTCAGTTAAAACTAGAAATTAGAAACTAGATCTAGAAATTCAGTTAAAACTGTAGACCAGGAATGTGTCTATAACTGTAGTATGGGCAAGAGGTTTGGTGATGTGAGTAATTAGTATAGGATTGATGACCCCTCTGAGTCAGGACTGCATTTAAACCCTACTGTTCCCTGTGTTGTTGAGAATTAATGAGCTGTTAGATAAGGTTAGGGACCTCTGTTTATATCACATTGTGTCTATATCATCAGGAAGGAAGGCTCTTTTCTTCCCTCTGCTCACTGCAGGGAAAGAAAAATAATAAAGATGAGAATGGCACAAGCTTTTGGGATTCTTCACCTATTCCAGAGCACCTACAACTGGGTTGGGCTGGAGTGGAGCTGATCCCAAAGGAGATGCTCCCCACCTTCTTCAGCCATAGCAAAAACTTCTTTTGAACTGCAAGGCGTGTGAGTGGGAATAAACTGAAGGTCTGGGCAGAATTTCTCAGGTGTGATCCCTGAAATACACAAATGCATCCCTGGAGCACATATTAGCTGAGGATTTAAATTCTATAATCTGTGCATGAAATTGCCAACAAATTTAGAATAATAACAATTATGGGCTTTTGAGTGAGTTTTTGGGAAAATTACCAGAAAGTCATCATTTTGTCATGGAACTAATTTTTGCCTAGCATGTAAAACTATATGCAGAACAACTTATAAAATAATGTTATAAAAGTCGCACTAAAGCTATTATCAATAAATAAAAATAACAGGTGAGGGTGGAGAGCTATGAATTGTTAATGACAGAGGTCATTATCAAAAATACTCTTGTAGGTGAGTGGGTAGATTTACAGGTCTTAATGCAATCGGGCACTAACAGTGTTTTTAAGTGTAAAAGTATAACACAACACAACATTGTACAGTTGGGCTAACTTTTAATGCAATTTTTGTTGGGGCATTCCTATTGACTTTTTAGCTGCTAAGAACAGGTTTGTGCCTGTTGAGGGAATGTGCTTAGCTGATTAGATAGGAGAGGAAGGAATTTTAAATGGTGCCCAAGGGTATCAGTCCTCTGGTGTTATGTGAAGGAGGACTTCATGGTGGTGTGGAGAGGCTGTGTGGGAGATCAGACAGTATCATTCATATGACTCCTTCCAAGAACAGAGCACAGGCACTTTTTGAGTTACATGGCTCCATCATTTGCAAGAATTGGCAGCCATGAATCACAAGTCCAGTGCAGCTGGGATGAAAAAAATCATAATTTTTCTTCTAAAATCATTGAATTTTTATTGTGGGGTTGGGACAGAATTGCATATGACTTGTTGGGAGATCAGCTGCTGCGTTTATGGAGACCGTTTCCCTTGGTTGTACTCATCTCTCACCAAACTGATGACTCATTTCTCCCCAGTAAGAAGCAAAGTGTGTTTGTTAACTGGGCAGCAGGTGTTTTAATTGGTTCATCTGTCTGACTCCACAGGAGCGTCTCCTGCTCTCTGTACTTCCTCGACATGTTGCCATGGAGATGAAAGCTGACATTAATGCCAAACAGGAAGATATGATGTTTCATAAGATCTACATCCAGAAGCATGACAACGTCAGGTAAGAACAGCAGCCCATCTTCCAGTTTCTGGGGAGGAGGGATTCTCCCAGTGCTTGGCACTTAACACCCAAGGAAGAAGATGAGGGCGACATATAATTCACAATAAGTGTAAAGACTCTAAAGCATCACCAAGTGACTTCTGAAAGTTTGTTTGTAGCATGGGGGGAGGATTGCCACATTTCTGCAACATCATCCTCTGACAGACAACTTTAACTGATCTCTTTTATTAGTTCTTTTTTTTTTTTTTTCTTCCTTTCCTAGAGTGGGTCTCAGTGGTTTGGAGAAAGTGGTATATTTGGGCTTGGTTATTTTTTACACTCACCCTTCTGATAAGCCATGATGGGATGCAAGTTAAAGATTGGCAATGCTTTCCATGGGGTGAACTGCAGGGCCCAACTGAGGTTAAGATCACCTGGAGCAGTCTCTGCCAGTTGGGAATTACAAGCAGAGGGACTGTTAGTGACAGGCCTTGATCCTGCTTAGTCACCCAGTAATGTGTTGCTCCTTGGTCTACCTGAATGAGCAGAAGAAATGATATCCAATCTCTGGCAAGTCAGGCAAAATCAAACCCAGTCCGTGTTGCTGGGATAGTCTAGCCCTTTGAGCTTCTGAACATCACGAGGTTCCCACTGTCCACTTCCCAGGAAAGAGACAATGAAGTAGTACTTTAGTTGCTTGATATTTTTATGAGCTGCAGTTACAAAGTTAAGTTTAACTTAATCTTGATGCATTTTATCTCTCCTGTTGTACGTGACCTCTTTGGGGATCACTTATTTCTCTGCTAAGCCAGGTCCTAGAACTGTGTAACAGCTCTCTCAGTCTATAAACACTTCTAATGAGACACAGGGACTGGGGACAGAGAACTCCCTTCTTCCCCACTCTATCTCCCCTTCCATCAAGAGGTTTTCCTGTAAGCTGCTTGTGTAGCCTTCTCTCTTAGGTAGCTTTAAGTATATTGTTGAATTATATTTTTTGATACTTCAGGCTCAACCTGAAGTGATCCTGAAAATCCAATGAAAGTGTATTTCTTACATCTCTAATATACTGCATCCTGCATAATCTCCAAGGGATGATGCAGTGAAATCCACATGACATTCTGAAGCATTTGAAGACATTTCCTTAGCATTGAAGGTGGCAGGGGGAGGTAACGTACAAGCAGAAAACTGGAAGGAGGTTGCTCACTGTTGAATGCAGAGTCTGATATAAAACTCACTGAAATTGGGACAAGTCTGTGTGCTGTCTTGGATAGATTTCAGTTCAGCCCTTCATATTTTTGGTTGTGACTTTGGTGTGACTCAGATAAAGATCCATTAGCAGTATTGAAGACAAAAGCATTATCAGATATCAAAGACAATAATTGTTCAGTGAAGAAAAAGAAAGAATGTACATGTGGTAATGAAAATGAGGGGAAGGTATTGAAAATGAGGGGAAGAAGCATTCCAGAAAGTCCTCAGCAAAGTATGTGCTACAGTAGATTAGATTAAGTCTTGTGTTTTACATTTATTTTTTCCTTAATGGCACTGAGCTTGTTCAAGAAGGTGCATAAATTTCTTGTGATATATGCCATTTGTGAATTTTCTTAATAGAGAAATTGCTTTTTTCCAGTTCTCAAAGGTCAGCTTGACATTCAAACTGAATGCATTTCATTAGATATGACATAAAACTAGTCAGTATGGTATTATAGTCTTTCACATCAATTTCCATGTGTCATTATTTGCAGGTTTGAAAGCTGTTCAGTACAGTCAAATCTTGGTGAAAGTGATTCTCTCTTTAGGATGATGTTTATTGGAAATTTTAACTATATCATTAAATAAACAATGATAAACTTGATTTACAAATTAACAGTTTTAAAGGGAGAGGGGAATCTGATGGAATGATTATGATTGGAAAAAATAGCCTGAAGACAGTGGCTGGCATGGAGACAAGGAGATCTCAAAAGATAAAACAAAAAATGACGCATGACCCAGAGTATATAGAGAGAAAACAGGTTTTTGGTTATGGCTGTGAAGTAACATAAAAAATGAAATGTATACATAAATGGGCATATGCACCAATCAGTTCCTTGGACTGTCCTGATGGGTTGCTAACAGGAAGCTTGCAAACATTTAATTTTCACATCTTGTGTATTTATTGAATAATATGAACATTTCCATAATAGATTATCTTCTGCAGCCTAAAAGTAATTTTAACTTAGTTACTCATGGTAATGAGCATTTAGGAATCAAGCCCTTGCAGGTGCTGTCTCCGGTGCAAAGGGAGGCTGAGGCCTCAAAGGTGTCAAAAGAACTTAAATACTACCTTCCTCGAAGTATGGGCTTCGTTGTCTGTGCCTACAAGGTCCTAAATCAAAGCCCACTGTGATCATGGAAAAGGCTGGAAAAATGAGATAAGAAATAGGAATAAAATAGTATATGTGCTGAGAGCAAATAGAAGGTAACTTAGGAACAACTCATTTTCATGTACTTTAGGGAAATGAATAACTAAGTATGAATATTGAAAAAAGGAAACATGATTTGGAACAAATGAGTCATTTCACACTAGGAGTTCATCATGGAGCCTTTGCTCTTGCCTGGGTGCACTGAAACCACCTCTAGTGGGAATGACTGCGGATGATTTTGGAGCATTTATGTGCACACAGAAACACGCTGGTGGTGGGGGGTAGCGTCTCAGTGATGTAGATTAATGAACTGGCTGAATAAAAGCAAGCATGCTCTTTACTTTTCGTGGGAAATGCTCAAGGGGAGGCTTTTGAGATGAGAACGCTCCAAGCAATTTTGTTTTGTTTTTGTCACTATTCAAAAATGTCATAAGCTCTAAGTTTTTTATGAGCTAAAGGTTATTGTGTCAAGGCAATTGAGAAGTATGTGAAGTCGGTGCAAGGGTGCTGTGCCCAGCCATTGAATCTGGCTTCCTGTTGATGATTTATGAGCAGGAGCATTTCCTCTGCAGTTCATACAAGTGTGTCTGCACAGAGGTGCAGGTTTCCCTCCTCCATCAGCCATGTCCAGTGGACCTCTTCCCTCTCTCCCAGATTAGCTAAAAAGGGAGATTATAAATGAAAGTATAAGATGGGAATTTTCATTAGCTATTGATTTAAAAGTTTGATTGCCATCGTAATGCGTGGAGCCCAAGATCTTAATTTTTCTGGATCTTCAGGGTGAGGTTGCTCACCAGTTTCACAGTCAATGTGGAAAGTATGAGCCTCACTGATGCTGGAGGTTTCAATCCAGCCAGGTTTAACTTTGGCCCTTTGAACTGGGGAGGCGTTAGGAGAGCAACCTCGAGCACTTATCCTGGTTTGACATTTTGTGCGGGAGAAATGGTTTACTAAATTCTGTTCCAGACAAGATTAAATATTTTAATTTTCAGGGATGATTGGGTCTGGGCTTTTGGGACCACCTCTAATTTTAATTAAAATACTAACCCAAACCACTCTATCTGCAGAAAATATTAGTCTAAAATTATGTGAAGTTACTCTGGGGGGGAGTGTGTGTGTGTGTCTGTTTTAAAATGATGAGTCTTTACGTGACCGGTTCTTCTGTGTTATGCTTAGTTTTAGAACCTAGATTACATGCCTTTTTTTCTTTATAAAAAGGTTATACACTTTTTTTTTTTCTTAAGAAAAAAGAAATTAATTTAAAACCTATGTAGAAAAGACATCTTCTTCAGGTACCAGTAGTTCTGTAAAACACATCTATCCTTTATTAAGGAGTAGTTCTGTCTACAGTTCTTACTGTGTTATGCTTCACTTAGAGGGTGGGCTATCTCTCTATACAGGGAAAGGTAAAGTTTTTATGCAAAATACAGTGGTCTTTCTGAACTGAATGGGTAAAAGAAAATCTTTTTAGAGCCTTATCAGGACTTCCTGTGAATGAGTTCATAATCTCCTGCTTATTGTTATGGAAAGTAAAGTTCAGAGACTAATTTATCCACAATGAAAATATAATTTCCTGACATTTTTTGGCAGCAAAATTTGTTTCAGAATTATGTTCTTCTGAAGAATTTAGGGTGACGACAAAACTAAGATGCAGAGGTTTGGGGTTAATACACTCTTTTGTGATGCAAATGAACAGAAACTTTTAACAGAGACTGAAAACAGTTCCCGTCCTGATTTATTGAATGAGAATTATCTTTGACAAATTCAGAGTCTCAGAGTGTGATTTGACCTTTTCCCCATATGTGTGTGTTAAATATAAAGTCTATTGTCAAATGCAATCAGGAAAGGAGTTCCCAAGACTATGCAAGTAATTTTGGGTAAACAAGGTGAATTATGTAACTAAATTGGTTCAAGTTATCGTGAATGAGATTATGTCTGATAGACGAACCTTAAAATATGCATAGATAATATTTTTTATTGTGTTTCCCAGGCAGAATTTTAAATGTTTTACATTACTATTGCTATTTATAGTATCTCACAGCAGTGATAATGGCTTTAATGTTATCTAAGTTTGGCCAAATATAGTAATCTCTGTGCTATAAAAGGAGGTTTGAAGTCCTCTGTGAAGGGATAAGGTTGGCTTTGTCACTGAAATTCCTTTGATGAACTGTTTCAAGAAGCTTATTTTAGGGCTGGCATCCAAGCGTGGTGAAAGTGACAGTTTCCTCTCTTCTCCCCTTCACATAATTCCCATGAATCATTTACTCGACAACATTAACCTGATCTCAGAGTTTTTTAAACGTCTTGACAACTTGAACTAAACCATTTGCAGAAATAAAACAGTCCATTTACTTTCAGCTTTGTAAATCAAAAACATTTTTAACTAGTTTTCTGATTTCATTGTGTTATAACACCAAAAATTGTTCCCTTAAAAATGACAAAATAGTTGCACTTGTGAGTGCTGAGTGTCAGGATATTCAGACCAGCTGTGACAACTTAACCCCTTTGCCTTCTAGCCATCGTGCTGCTTAATTAATTGCTGATGGAAGTGTCTTAAATACTTAGATTGCAAGGTGCTATGTAATTGTGCGCTGTGACATTTGTGAAAATTTCAACTGAGCAAACTTCTTTTTCCTCCCTCCCACCATTGTCCTTGCACTCAGGACATTTAGTCTTGTGTTGCTTGGTGTTAAAGGGCTTATCAATAGCAGTACAAAACTGAGCTCTGATCACAGCTAGTAGGAGGGTTCCCAGGATGTAGCTGTAACTGGATACATTAGTGCTGGGATTTGCCATAGCAATGTGCTGTTGAGTGGTATGTTCTTTTTTGGTGAGTATAGCCATGAGGCTGTTTTTTCTGGATTGCTAACAGTAACTTTTGAAATGCTAAATGGGATTATATTGACCCCAAGCTTGGGTCAGACAGGGGGTTGCCTTTGGAAGCAGTAATGCCAATGGGCTGATTTTGTTCAGGAGCTCATCCTGATTCTCTTTTCATGCTTTTCCATGAGAGGTTGCTGAAGCTAAGCAGAAACCAGATTAATTTTACCATCTTTAATAAATAAAGCTACAGTATGGCAAGTATAAATTTCTGGCGGTTCTTCCACGGCTTTTTTCCCCAGATCTCTCATCTCAGCCAAAGTTTATGTAGCTTTAATTTCTATGAAAAGGCCTCATTGCCAGGAAAGGGCAGGAGCAGTAACTGCTTTTAATACTTACTGTATAATCCATCTCCTTCCTTGTCTTCTACTCTTTTGTGGCAGGAAAACTGATGGTTTATGTTTGAAGATGAGGAAGAGCAGCAGGAAAAAGAAGAAAGTGCAGGTTTTATTCACATCTTGCTTCCTGGTACTGCTCTCCCTGCCAGTCTATGAGCTTCAGTCTCCTTCCAAAATGTGGTCATGGGTCGATTGGTTGTTCTCAGTATCAAGTCTTAGCAAGTTCTCTACCTCCTTTTTTTTTTCATTTGATGAGGCATATGCCCATAAAGCAGTAGAAGGTTATTTTTGTAGGTGTGGAGTGGGAACTGTGTGGGTTTCATGTGGGTTCAGGGCCCCCCTGCATTTAATTGCTGTAACTTCTGGTTGAGGCTATAGGCTGAGAAAAGTGAGTAGGAGGGAAACGATCAGCTTTCCCACGCCTTTCCCCAAATGACAGCAGTGAATTTTACCTACACGGGAGCTCTTCTGTTTCCTTGTCAAGAGCCAGCTCCTGGAAACTTCACATGTGTCTGCCTGGCTTTTTCATTTTCCAGAAAAATTAATGACTTTTTTTTTTTAAGTCAGTAATAACTTTTAGGAAGTGTGGAAGTAGATTTCACCCATGGGTGAAGGTGAATTAGTCTTCTCTTACTATCACTGATTGCTTGACTCTTCCTAGCCAATTTATTGGTTTTGAGTGGAAAAATCAGTGTCTTGGAGAAAGGCATTTAAGCTAAAATCCACATCTAAAGGAATTTGCTTAGTTTGCAACCATTGTTACACCTGAACTTGGCATCAAAGCTGTGCAATAAGTGTGGCTGTTAATATTAAAGGGGGTATTTCAACACAGGGTCACTCCTTTTTTTCAATACATTTGCGTTGATCATTTGGTCTTGAAAACTTTTAAGCCAAAGAATTGAGCAGGTTTATATATTTTATCAAATCTTTGTGCATGTGCACAGCACCCTTTAAGAAGAATAAATACATACTCACTTGTTTAAGTATTCATCTGACTGTCTGCAAATCTTTCTTTTTGAACTGGGAATATATTGTGATCTTGGTCCCTACTGGGAACTCCTGGTGTCTTCAGGAGCATGAGAGAACCTTGTACTCTCTGAAGAACAAAACAGATAAATATCTAGCTGCAAGGCACCCCGCTGGATGCATTACTTAAACACATGTGTTGTAATAAAGATAACATCCCAAAAAGTGCAGCGTGCCAGGTGACTGCAGATCTGCAGCCACCAGCAAGCCATCAGCAATTAGGAAGGGCCTGTGATGTATAATTCACACCCTGCTATTCTGAGTTTACACAAGGGTCTGTGAAGTTCACAGGGTGATGGATTGAAGAGTGTTAGATGTTTTAATGATGAAATACTGTGAATAGTAATTTGGAGAGAATAATGAAAGTGCCTGCAGAAGTTTACAGAGCAGCATTTTAACTCATCAAGGTTATTTGAATTCTCTTTCTTCTTCAGTAGTACTAAAAATAAATAAAATTTTTAAAAATGTAAGTCTGCTGATTGGCCTGCAATCATAAAGTAAAAGCAAATATATCAAACTTATAGTAAAAAAAATGCATCAAATTATGTATATTAAATTAATCCACCACCAATTCTGTGTTCTGGAGTTACCTTGACAAGGAAAATTGAGTCTTCTCTGACCGAAACTTTACTTGTTTGTAGAGATTTTTTTCCTCCTGTAAAGACTTGGTTAATTTTCAGCTAACAAACTACTTAGTCATGTAGTTAACATTCAAAGTGGTTTTAAGAACACTGAATTTATATAACATTTAAAGAGTTTCTTGTTAAAGTTGTCCTACCTTTTTGTTTCCTCCCTAGATTATAATGACTGAAAAGGAAAATCAGTTAAACTTTTTTATTCAGTTATGCACTGAACTTTGCAAAACTATTTAAAGCCCTTTTACAGAAGCTCTAAAACAGAGGCACAGTTTTGGATGGGGATAGATTGACTTCTCTTGTCTTATACTATATTTATAACCCTCAACAATTGTTGCTAATTTGTGCATCTGTTCTTACTGGTTTATATATAATTTTGACACTGGATAAATGATGAAGAGACAAAAGCTGAAACCAATTAGGGGAGAAGAGCTCTCAAGTGGTCTGGTATCTCGTGGCTCAAGTTAGTGCATTGCTAACTTGAGTCTATGTCCTCCAGTAACTGAAAGTCATAGTGTATGTTTTAAACCGCATCTTTTTAATTAACTTTGCTTGATACTAAGTGGTTAAAAAGATAGGGAGAGGCTAATACTGAGTGTGCAGACCACATGATTCCATAAATGGTGTTTCTATAAGAAAGCAGGCTAAGAACAGGTTGCTTCAGACAGAGAGCTTAAGGAAAATGAGAAGTAACAGATGACTGCACAAAACAGCAAAGGAGGCAAAAGACCAAAGAGATTAAATGAATTTCAGCACACACACACACACACACAGAGCATTGACAGGGCATTGGCCTTGTGGAATGATAGAGGTGCATTTTTTAGAAAATTGATATTTTTCTGCATCCATTTATGTTTCTGTTACAAAACCCTAGAGTGATGCACACAATTTTAAATGGTGAGAATGAGGACTTGGAAGCTCGCAAATAGTTTTCAGAAACTGGAAAGAAGTGTATGTGTGATAAGTTTAAGAGGCAAAAAAATACAGTAATGTAGTATTACCTTCCCTGTGGCCAGCAGGGATCTTTGTGCTTGCTGTATGTGTGTTTGGCAAATATCTGAGCCTCTCAAAGGCACTGAGAAATTCTAAGGATGTTCTTGACCAGTAACCATGTCCCTGTTTGAACCAAACTCCTAAATGAACCATTTAAATATGGAGTCATCAGGGTTTGAAATCAGCTCTTTCAGCTCCAGTTCTAAGTCCCAGGGGGTCAAACCGAAAAAAACGTAGCACAGTGACAGCTTGTGAAACTTGGATCTCTGTGACTTATCAGCAAAATTTTCTTCCCTAGACTTGTGTTGCAGACACCTCTCCAGTAAGTGGCATGCAGAAGGCTGGATGATTATGGCTTTGTTGTAAGATCATCTATAAATGTCTGTTTGTCCTCATCAGTAGCTGTGCAGAGCACCTGGAGGCACAACTTGCCCTCCCACGTGAAGGGGAAGGTTGAGTGTGTGAAGCAGTGGGGAATTTTTCGAGCAGAGATATAGTCATGACAATTTTTTGATCCACCATGTCAGCCAATTTGACTGGGTCTTTTGTTGTTGATGTGGCTGGTTTTGGTGGGGTTTTTTAAAATTTTTTTTAAACTTCCTTTACAGAGTCTGATAATACACTGGCTCTGTTTCCTGCTCGTTGTGGGAAATGTGTTACTAATAGGAGGTTACTAGGACAATCCTCCTTCTTATGACAGCTACTTAATTTCTGTTATCTCCAAGGGGTGGCAGACCCATACATCAGTGTTGAATGCAGTAGCAGTTTTGAGAGATGCTTTGTAACATCTTGGCCAATGACAGAGATGAGAGACCTATATTGTAGAGATGATGGGATATTTGCAGGCTGGCAAGGTAGGTAAAAAAGATGGAAAAGACCAAAAAACCTTGGAGCATATTTAGAAATTGTTAGTAACAACTGGAGGAAAGGAGATGAGAGAATGGAAACCAGATGCATACAGTTTTAGATAGTGGACAGTTATATGCCATAGCAGTTCTGGTGGAGAGCTTCCAATCTGGGGAGCATGCACACCAAAGCACTGCTGCTTTCTGCCATGGCTGTTTCCAAAGAATGAGCTAATAAGAATCAATTTGTAGAAACAAAGCAAACAAAAGTTTGGCTTCTGCTCAGGGGAACTTGAGCAATTCTGGTTACAGATCAGGCTTCAACAGAAGCCAAGTGCTGATCCATAAAAGTATAATTATTCTGTTTCATTTGGAACCTTTTGTTCTGGATTGCATTCAAAACTACTGTAAGCCCCTTTGTGAGATTCTTTTTCTTTCCAGGCAAGAGAAAAAGAGGCCTTTTTATTTAATAGTTCTACTTTGTTTCAATTAAAAAGGAGAAAAAAAATCCACATTGTCCTTGCCTTTCTTCCTTACAAATCTCCCTTTTTGCAGAGTAGCGGCCAGCAGGTCACAGTTTAGGATGACAGGTCTAACATAGAGACAAAGTTGTACTACAGAATATAAATCATAAGTGATACTATGTTTTAAGATCAAGTACTCTTTCTCATTTTCAGCTGCAAACTGAACAAAATTTTGTTACTGAAATTGGAAGCGATTACAAATTTCTTGTAAAGCCCAGAAACCCTGAAATTGCAGATGTGACTTACCTGGTTACCTGCTGAGCTTCTTTTTCTTGGAAGTATAAAATGGTGGAAGGAGGAAATTAATTATGGTATCTTCTCTGAAAGCTTAAAAACAACTGGAAAAAAAAAAAGAGAGAAAATGGTACTGTGCAAACTAAAGCTGTGTTTAAGGATGAAATGTGTGATTTTGGTCTCTGATTCTGAGAACAGCATAGGAGGTTGAAAATATTTGTTCATCTGCTATAAAATGGCATGTCTGCTGAGAATCATCCAGGACTATGCTTTTCTAATGCAGAAGCCCAATATAGACTATATTAGCATTTATTAGATCAGTGTATTGCACTTAAATGCATGCATTCACTGACTTATTTAAATGTCTTTTGTAGATTCTTTCATCTCTTTTTAGATTATTTTTCCTGCAGATTCAAGGATCATTTCTAGTGGAAGATCATAAAAGCTGTATTTTGTTGGCCTGTCGTGTCCCGCAGCTTTATATTTTTCTATTATGTATATCAGACACAGCATTTATTGTATTACTAATAACAGAACAAATTCTAAGTCATCTTGCTGGATAATGGAAACTGCCTAGAAACACCTCCTTGCATTTTTATAGAATCATAGAATCACTTAGGTTGGAAAAAACCTTTAAGACCACCAAGTCCAGCCATTAAACCAGCACTGCCAACTCCACACAAAACCGTGTCCGTTTGCATCACATCTACACGTCTTTTAAATACCCCCAGGGATGGAGACTCAACCAATGCCCTGGGCAGCCTGTTCCAATGCTTAACAACCCTTTCAGTGAAGAATTTTTTCCTAATATCCAATCTGAACCTCCCCTGGCACAAGTTGAGGCCATTTCCTCTTGTTCTTTCACTTGCTACTTGGGAAAAGAGACCGACCCCCACCTCTCTACAACCTTTCAGTGGTTGTAGAGAACGATCAGGTGTCCCTTCAGTCTCCTTTTCTCCAGGTCGAACAGCTCCAGCTCCCTCAGCTGTTTCTCCTATGACTCATTCTCCAGACCCCTCACCAGCTTCATTGCCTTTCTCTGAAGGTACTGCAGCTTCTCAATGTCTTTCTTGTAGTGAGGGGTCCCAAACTGAAGAGAGTATTTAAGGTGAGGCCTCGCTGGTGCTGAGTACAGGGAGACGATCACTTCCCTGTGGTCCTGCTGACCACACTATCCCTTAAATCTTTAATGCCTTACACTCACAAACTCCTGTGTAAGCAGCCACTGCCACCAGTCAACCCCCAGAGGAGGTTAGTACTGGGGAATTGGCTGAGATTGACAGTGATTTCTTTTATTTGTCTTGGTAGGATGATTAGAACTCAGAAATGCCTGGCTCTCATTGCAGAAACGTCCTAACGATTAAACCTTGGAGGCTCTGCCCTGCCTGCACTGCAGAGGAATTGCACAGAAGGAACAAGCAGGGAGTGTGTGGAAACACTCGGGCTCTTTGTGCTGGGGACTTCCCGTGACTGCTGGCTGTATCTGCAGGGGGAATTAGTGCTGGGAGGCCACACCAAACGGGCATCTTTCTGTTCCTCACTAAAATGAAAACCCACAAAAACGAATTAACTCAGTTGACATTCCAGGTGGCAGAAAGTAAAACACAGAGGTAGTGAAGATGTGAAGAGACCCAAGTGGTGGGGCATGTCGTGCTCATCTGGGAGTGCAGAGGCTCGGCCCACATATGCTATAGGTTATCCAGATTTGGTTTTCCCATGTGCCAGAGGGCCTTTGAGGCCACATCTCCTAGGAGAGGCCCTCACTGAAGAAGGCGTCCTCATTCTCTTTTGTTAACTCTGTCCCTTTTTTTTATATAAAAGAATCAAACCCCAGAGCAGCAGCTTGAATCCCACTGTCCCATGTCACAGTGCGTGCTGTAATCAGCAGGGCAGAGCAGGGCGCTTGCTGTCTCTGCCTCTAATTATTCTGAGTATTTTATATGTAATGAGCAGCTGCAGCATGAGGTCCTGAGGGCACCCCAGTTCCCAGTCCAAAATAGCCTGTTGTCCAGTTCAGGCTGGATTCAGGCAGAGAAAAAATCAGATTCACACTTTCTCGCTTCTCACATGAAGGGTCTTAAGAGACAGTTTCCTTGCATTCTGACTCCATTTACTCATATAGATATAGAGCAGGCATTTGTAGGATACTAAGGAATCAGGGATAGAAATTTCTGTGTACATTCCTGTCCCTTAAAGATGTGCTAGTCTGTTGTCATAGGCCAGTGGTGTTTTAGCTGGCAGGAATCAGGGCTCCCAGCAAAAGTTTGGCTGCTCTCATGTAGCAGGCAGTGCAGATGTGGTAGGGATGTTCTTAAATGCTGGACACATACCCTCTTTTATTGCAGCTGCTGATTTAGTCTGAGCCTTGTCTGTATTTCTTAATTGGAAAAAAAAAAAAAAGAAAACCAAACCAAACCCCAGTGCCCCAGTGAAGTATTCCTGTAAGATGCTATCATGAGGCTGAAACTCAAGTGAAAATTTATCTGCTGGGTTTTCTAGCCTCAGTGGTCCTTGATTAACCACAGCATGTCTGAAGTAATCAGGAGGGGCAGAGGCCAGTGGGATGCTGGCGATGATTTGCCTTTGACTGCTGTTAAGTTTTTTTCTGGCTGTTTGTAAGGATTCTGGTGACTGGCTGTTGTCAGCAGGATTTTTTTTCAGTTGCATAAGGACTGAGAAAACAGTATCTGTCTGACTCTTCCACAGTGAATGGCTTTCAAGTTAAGCCATGGCTGCAGTTATTGTGCTCTAGCTGTGACACTATAAATAAAGTTATTAACAGCAATATGTAAATGGGTTTCTATTTTTGTGCCCTGTATTGTTTGCAAAATCTAGGGCAGTTATTCAGTAAGAATCATCTGCTATTTAGCAGTGAGCCTACCAGCATTTGATGCTGTGTGGGCTGCTGCTTTTTTTCCCCTCCTTTCTTTCTTCCTTTGCACTGGCTTTTAGAATCCGGCTCCTTTGCAAGTTTGTTTATTGTGGTATATAAGAAATAGAGTAGCTGTTCTAAGCATTTTCGGGCTTCCGGAGAGTGGCTTGGTACTTAAGAATAGAGAATGGGCTCTTGATATCTGAACTATAGGAGCATTAAAAACGGTTACACAAACATCAAATACCACAGCTGCTATTTGCTTTAGTGCACATCTTGCAAATTCCAGTTTGTTCAAAGATCTTTAGGGTTTGTGTTTTGTTTGCGTGCTCGGTTTCCTTCCGCTCCCCTCTCCATCGCTCCGGATCAGCCCGACAGCCTCGGGCCCTGCTCGGCCTGGAAACTTGTACCGCGTTAATTCGTGCAGTTACAGCGCAGCCCCCCGAGGGACAGCATGGATATGTTGTTCCAGAAACACTCTGCTACGGGCATGGCTACTCCTATCTGGAAAAGCAAATTCTGCTAATCCAAGGCATCTGTTTAGAAACCTGAATACATCTGTGCCAGGGACGGGAGCTCTCTTGCTGTTACCATATGTACTCTAGAAGACATTTCACATGAGACAGTTTGTTCAAACTTCTTCCTGGTCTGCAAGTGAATTTAACTCTGGCTTCCCCAAATCCCCTACGGGGAAAGTCCCGATCTGTTTGTCCTGTGACTCATTAGCCACAGTTTTATTGCTGGTTGTGTTAACCTTCAGATGGGCATGTGTCCTCCATGGCACGTTAATTCCATTTCATGCGGCTTTGTGAAAGGCCACTGTAACATTGGGACACCGGCAAGCCATGTCTCCAGTTTCATTCCTTGATTGAAGTAGTGGTTAGTTATATAGTGTACGTGTAACAGAGAAATATACAAAATTGTTTTGAAGCTGTGACACACGATGTTCTGAATTGAATCTTTCAAATGCCAGGCACTTTATTTCATTATTATTTTTTGTTTAGTCTTCAAGCCAAAATTGCTGCTACTGTAGTGGCATTGAAAGTAAACAGAAATTAGCTTGACTGGTTTTGCATAGATGTAGAAAGATCTGACACAGTAACTTTTATTTTTATGGTCTTAGACACATTGTTATATATTTTAAGTGGTCTCTGAGGTGGCTTTCTATGCTTTAGAAAAGATCTGGTCAGACTCTATTGATTTTATTGGTATTAGTTCACTGGTAAACTAATAACTGTTTACAGGAACTTCATTTGGAGATGGTATTTTGTGAATATTGAGAGTAGCAAGCAAATGGCTTAGTGAAATGTCTTAATGCATTAACACGGAAATTAAATTTTCCAATGGAAAATGCAAGAGAAAAGCCATTTCTCTACATGCAGATCTATTATTCTGGTGGTGGCAATTACAGTAATTCTCTTGAAATCAAGTTAAAATTATATGCCTGCTTCATTATGAGAAGAAACCACTGATTGCAAAAATCAGGGGAGATTCAGTGGAAAGTTAAAAAAACTTACATCTGCAGTGGGCAGACCTGCCTCACCACACTCTGCACTCCAGCATCTCAGGAGTCGGTATTTGGTTTTTTGGATGTTCCCTGGACTCCTGAGGCCAGGATTCACATTCCTGCTTTGCCATGGTTTTCCCACATGACCTTGAGCCCCTTTATATGTTTTCTTTATATACCATACTGCTGTCTCTGCAAAAGAGCGTGGTGTTTTTCTAGCACCAATGACATTTTAACAATTGCTTAATGCCAGTTTGAAGACTCAATATGCTTAAGAAGCTAGAGATGCAATGGTCCATTTCATTTTATAAAGAAAGACGTTTGAGATAAAGCCAGTCAAGTAACTGATTACAGAGTCAAATGATGGGCTGTCAAAAATTAGAGTCAAGGTGTCTTGATAGCTAGTATCTTGACCAGCATAGTAAAATACAAGTGGTGTAAACATTTTCTGATACTGCAGTATATAATCCAGGTGCCGTAAAGTAGATTTAACACTGCTTCCTATCTATGAAATAATGGACATCTGCAAAGTATTTGCAGTATGAGGTATGTTAGGGGTTGAAGAGCTGCGCAGAATTTAATATTCCTTGTTCAAGAATGATCTTTGCATAGAAATATTCATTTAGTGAGTTCACCTATACTGCCTTCTAAAGGGGAATGCTTTTACTGCTGATACTGATTGTACAGAATTTCATTATATTTATATTAGTTCCCCATGGCAGCTGGAGTTTTCTGTCAGCTCAATTGCCATTGATTAATTGTGGTGTGATGGTAGATCACATTTTAAAAAGGAAACAAAACCCTTAACATTAAACTGTAGCCCTTGTAAAGTTGGGAGAACTTTATTCATGAGTTGAGGATATCTATTCATTATTGTCTCTTATCAGGTAAGGAATATTAATATGGTGTGCAATAACCAGATAACGAGTTCAATATCCTGCAGGATTTTTTTCCTTTTCATTTGATTCTCAAATTATGGCCAATCTCCTTTTTCACTGAAAACATCATGTGTTGTATTATTGAATTTATTATCAGGTTGGTTTGTTAATTAATAGCAAGTTAATTCCTCAGCTGTACCATTTTCTCTGGCCAGCCATTTTGCCTTTCAGAATAACTAACAAAGGATTATGTCTTCATTTTAAAGTTTTTCTCCACTGATGTTGCATTGGTGTTTCTCAGATAAGTGGCCATTACAAAGTGTGCACAGTTCACTTTCTCTATATGGGGTCTATTTCTCTTTACAGTTTCATTGGTGTCATTTTAAAAACAACTGCCTAATTATATTAAAAAATAGAGAAATGAGGAGTCAACTCATGTTGATTGTTCCAAAAAGGGCAGTAAGAGTCATGTTCCTGTTCTTCAGCAATCATTTTTCCCAGCAAATGGCCACTTCAGTATTGTTGATCTAGTAAGTACCCAAACACAAATGGTAATTGTGTATACAGAATATCACATCACTTGTCCATTCTCAGTTATCCATGAAACAGTCTGCATATTTTGGTACATACTCTCCTTGGGAAAATGAGATAACTATAGGAAAAACATAGTTGCTTCTTTAATGTTTTAAATTATGACACATATATGCTTATGTAATATTTTCATTATGTAGTGACTTTCCAGAGGGAAAACCCTTGCTTACCAAAGTTGCAGAGTAAATAAATCACCAAAGGACGGGACGCTGGGGAAGCTAGAGGAGAGAGTAAGGAAGCAGTAGAGTTTGGTTTAAATGTCCATTGCGTGCAGAATTACTGCAGCTTTTTGGGTAGGGAGTACAAAAGCGTCGTTGTTTGACTGAATATCCATGATACCGGGGACGAACAGACTGAATGCAATTTGCACAGCTATGAAGAGCTCGTTCTTTCACCATCGAAGACAAAGACCTGAGCAATATGTAACAGAAAGTATCCAAAACGTCATTAAATCTAATTTCTTGATCTCTATCCCATATGGTTAACTTGGGATATGCATGGGGAAACTATTAACTGTCTGTGCCAAAATCTTTTACTCTGTTGCTTTCTCTGACAACTGATTGATTGCTGGCACACAGCCTCTATGCAACAGGTTGTGTTTTATTTTAATACTTAAATTTACTGCTGTTTCTTGCTGCTTCTGTGGCTTCGATCACTTTTGCAAGCCGTTCTGTCTTGGAGGAGGGCAGTGAGGAATACTGCCAGACTCCTACAGCTGTGATGGTAATGGATGGTCCCTTCTTGCAGAATTATCTTGGCTCTGTCTTCCTTCTTGTTGGTTTTTGGTAGGATTTGAACACAGAGATTGCTCTAATGCCAGAAAACAGTCTGCAAGAATGCTCATAGCAAAAAGCATGCCTGAAGTTTGAGAATCAGAAAATAGCATGGGTTTTCCTTTTTGTTTTATATGCAGTTCTGCGTTTCAGGCTGTCTTGTTGGACAGATGAAGCTGAGATTTATTTTGCTGTGGAACAGATCCAGCTAAGTTTGGACAGATATGTCAGCTCTTTTGCACTGGTCAGGCAGACTCGGGTGAGTCTGGGCTTGCTCGGAGCCAGAGCAACACAGGTGGAATTAGCAGTACACAGGGTTCCTTTGCACCTTTCTGTAATAGTCCATGTAGCCATGTATATCCTTCAACTTTGCCTTCCTAAACTTCCTTGGACTTGGAATGGATTTGGCATTTTTCTCACTTAAAAGCTTTTTCCCCTGACCCAAATAATAGGGAAAGTTTTCACATTCCCATCAGTCCTTTCTTAGATACATGAAAAAGGTCCTTCCTTCTTAATAAACCAAAATCTTATTTAGGCCACTTGGATTTCTTTTTTATGTCCAACAGGCAGCAACATCTAATTTGGCTTGTGATGATAGAGTAATAAAATTCCTTCCACTCATCTCAAATACATCTATAACGCGCTCCACCTATAGTTTGGCTGGTAGCCACTGCATATCTATCTTTATTTGTTTTGCCTTCCTCAAATAGTTTTTCTTCCCAAAAGGCTATTTATTACTCCTGTTTCCAGTGAAGAATCAATCTGGTTAAATATAGCCTGCTGAAATAGGAAAATCTTTTAACTCAAGATGCTTAGCGGGAGAGGGTAGCAAGTTTTTGAGTACTGATGCTGCCTTGCTATAACTGGGTTCCAGTAACTGGGGTTGTACTCGTGCTAGTAAACTGCAAACCTAGGAAGGTCATGGAACAACTTTGCCCTGTATGGCTGGTGCAGTCTTCCCCTTCTGGTTGGTGACCTCAGGATCTTAATTTTTTCTCATTTCCTGCGTTGACAGTGAAGGACAGGCCACAGGCATCGAAGTGAGGGGCACTGACCATGATGGAAAGTCTGGTGCCATTTTTCTCAGCGGCTCTTCAGAGCCAGCAGGGTCAGACGCTCTCGGCAGGGTGCTCCCAGGAGCACATTGCTAACGCAGACAGAGCTGCAACCGCAAACGCTGAGGTTGTGCTGGAGATGGGCATCTCCCAGCTGAGTCCCCCAGGCAGTTCTGACCTCTGGTAGCACTCATTCGAGAGCAAATATGGGAAAATCAAGTAAAGGCAGGGTTCTGCAGTTTACATCTGTGCAATGAGCCTTGCTGCCATCACGCAGTGGCGCTGCGGATGGCAGTCTGCACGTTGCCACCAGTGTCTTTGAGAGCCATCTGGTCTCCTGCTTCTTTGTGAGCTTTTACTCTGTCACCAGTTTGAGTTGGTATGACCTTGCAGAGTGAACTTCTCAAATATGGGCTGTAGGTTTGCTTTACATTTTTGGCTACTTTGGAAGAGGGACAGGAAGCTTTTTGCCTTTTGCTGTAAAGAAGAAAGTAAAAAGGCTCCCTTTTTTTTTGTAGGTTTGGTTTTGTAGGGTGTCTTGTGTTATTCTTTCTCTCTAAAGTACGTTTTTCTTATCACAGAACTTGGGTTCATACAGGCCTCCTCACTCTCTGGAGCAAGTGGGGAGGCAGCATGACTGATGATCAGATAGGGCACTGTCTCGGTACATGACAGCATCCTGCTTCCCAAGGGGAAGCTGTGCCAGCTGATGTGTCACTATAGGTGATTTCCAATAGTAAACGGATCTTCTCTGAAATGACCATATAAGTTTAGGAAAGAGAGTGTATCTTTTTACTGGGGTTTTTTTGTTGTTTTTTTTTCCTATGACTGTAAGAAAAGGAAATATTTTAACGTCTGGTGTCCTGCTGTTCTGGAGAATATTTTTTGTATCGTTAGGGCTAAGACTTTAGCCTGTCACATAGACATCCCTAGAGAGCAAGGCTGACGTGCTGTTGCGACCTGAGTTAGTCTGGAAGTAGCTTGCAGCCCTTGGTGGACCAGTCACTGGGCTGTCACTCAGCACGATGATCTGTGTGGGCCACTTCACCCTCCATAGTTGTGCTTTGCTGCCCTTGCTCACTTTTGTGCTGCTTTACATTGGCATGCTACCTGACCATGGTCACTGTGCCACTGCTGTGAACTTTTCCTCAGCTTGTTTTGGTTTGTCCTTTTGTTGTTGGCTGTTCTAAAATTCAGGAGGGAAAGAGCATTATGAGATGTTCTCACTTGTGTTTCTGGAAGCTGAAATCTTTTTTGTGCTTAGGGTGGGGAGCGAGTGCACACAGAGGACCCCCTTGTTAACCCATCCCCAAATGGCTACAGCTAGGATAGAGAGACTGAGTGTATCTTCATGCCATGTCTATTTCATGAACTTCTAGATGAACTTAATACTATGTTTATGCCACTAGAGCTGGAAAATAATTTCTGGGCTTACAGTGGAGTCAGGGAAATGGTTTTTAAACAGATGTCAAAGTGCAAAAATTGACTCATTTACCAAACTGCTCAAGAGGTTCTCCCACCTTGGAAAAACTTAAAAGACATCTGAACACGGTCTTGGGTAACCAGCTCTAGGTGTTTCTGCTTGAGCAAGGGGGTTGGACAAGGTGACCTCCAGAGATCCTTTCCAACCTCAATCATTCTGTGATTCTGTGAAAGTCTAGTTTGATGTTAAGGGCTTGACCCATCCCATCAACCAAGAGTCTTGTCATCTTTGTCCCAGTCCATCCTTCTTTCTTCTTCCTTGTTCATAGCATGACTTAATGACATGCAACACCAATAGCAGTGGATGGTGTTGTAAAATGACAATAGGACCCTGAGACACCAATTAGCCTAGTAAATTCACTAACAAGGGCAGGCTGTGTCTACAGCAAAAGGCTTTCTCTTGTTGCACCATTCCTCATGAACGCAAATTAATAAGCTTGTATTTAGTGAACAATCATTACTTTAATATGGTACGTTAACTTCTTCTTCTCTTGTAGATAGCATTCATTGCAGTAAAATACCGTGGCTTAGATTCACGTGCACTTTGCTGTCTTTATAAGCCATTGAAGCTCCCCAAGCCTGAGGTTTTGTTCTGTTTCCCATGCAGTGCCTGTGGTGTTCGGTTTCCAGTAACACATGGTGTTTATATTCATGACTGGCATTACCGTTGTGATGGTGATAGGGTTTGTGTTTCTTGCCTTGCTTGATTTATGTTGTGGCTGGCGTGCATGGCACGCACATGTCTCAAAATAGAACACGACTGTTTTTTTGTTTTTACATTAGAAGCACTGATGATTTAATTTAGCGTTTTGAATAATCCTGCATTTGCAGGGAAACCTGGCTGTGTCTTGTCCCCGCTTTGATAATTCTATTAGCTTCAGACATTTAAGACTGCACTTCAAAATCATTCTCTATAGGTGTATGTGGTTTTTAAATGTCTCATGTGGGTTTCCTGCTTCCCACCTTGTCCTTAGCTCTTCCTACTCCCTACATCATTCTTTGCTTCCTGACAAGATCTCTTCCCTTCCTTCTTCTTGCTAAGAACCTTCTCTTTTAGCATCCTGTGATGCTTCTGCCTCAGGGCATGTTAGCAGTGCAGTCACAGCAAGGATCACCTGAATGATGGTAGCTAGTTTTTAATGGCCTGCAGTGGCAGGACCCAAGGTGCAGAGAGGTGAACCTGAGCGCAGACTGTGAGAGCAGCCCAGGCTGGGCAGGCTCACACTGCTGATCTCTGGGGCGTTGCTCTGAGGCTCCTGCTGGTATCTGAGCTACCTGTTTGTGTGTCTCTGAACTATCCTGTGAGTGCATTGCCAACAGAAAAATGGGAAAATGGCTCAGCGCTTTGGGAACTTTCTCCTCTTGGCTCTGCATCTTAGCTCTCTCTATTTCACCTCACTCTGCCTTTGCAGCTATGAGAAGAAGCACTCTGGAGAAAACTTCTAGATGTCCTGCTCAAGGAGATCTTTCAGTCATCAGGTGGTTTTGGTAAGCTCTGGCAGAGGCTGGCATCCTGGTGGCAGCAGCAGCTAGAGCTGTGCGTTCAGCCTGCCCTGTGCTGCCCAGAAGCCCTGGACTCTTGGAATCAGCAGGATCCAGTGGTACAAGGATGCTCCAGTCTGTCCATCCTCCTTTCCTCCTCTCCTGCTGGGGGCTTGGGTGAGAGCAGGCAGGTATCGTGCTGGTCCCTAAGCAGAGGGGAGAATGGTAACATCTGGCAGCTACCCAAGTGCCCTTTTGTCTTTCTTCCCCATCATCATCATAAGCCATGTAGGGCAAGAGGCCCAAAACTGATCTTGCCTTGTACAGCTATGAAGTCTTGAGCCAGTCCTTTCTGGGAATAGGAGCTGAAATAGGAAATTAGGAAAGTATTCGCCTCTACCCTATAACACAATTTGTGGTACTTTTCAACCAAAATTAAACAGAAATAATTTTAAAAAAACTTATAAAATTAATTATAACTCCCCTTTTCTTCTTTGTCTTTCCCAGAAATAAACCTTTTTTTTTTTTTGCTTTTTTTGAGGTCATACCCTGGTTACTGCTGGACAAAATGCAATCAGATGGTAAATCTGAAGGCAGTGTCAGAGTGGAAAATATATCAAGAGCTCTGTAGCCATTACAACATTTTAGTTATGTGCTAAACTGGCTCTTCCACAAAGCAGTAGCCTTCCAGATTGAGGGACCGGGACTCGGGGCTGATAATAGTCCCTGATGCCTGTGCAACAGATTGTGTGGTCAATCCCTTCCAGTCAGCTTCATCTAATAGTACTTTTAAACCTCTGCCTTACTTATCTCATGACATCTTATAGCTATAATAATGATTTCATTTGACCTTTTGTTGACCACTGTCATTTACCCCACATTTTGGCACAAGGAAGGCCTATTACTGGCATTGTGCTCCCACCAGCAAGGAAATGCCTTGTCCTCTGAGAAATAGTTTGGCTTGAGCTGTGCCCTTCATCACAATCATCCATCACCATTGTCCTTTAATGAAACTTTTTCCTTGCTAAGCATAGTCTGACATGAAAGACTGAAGTAGGGAGTGAGGATCTAAGGGTAATGGGGAAGCTGTGTGTTTAAACTGTAAGGTTCCTAGTCTGGGTAAGATGCACTGGCAGGACTGGGACACTCTCCTTCAACCTCACTGCAAGCATGTTGTGTGTTTAAGGAGATAACAGCAGTCTTCGTTTTTGACTGAACACAGGATGAAGATCGTGTGCTGTTCCCTGATGGCTGTTATAAGAGAAATCTGCTTTTTTCCTAGTTGTTTCTGGGCTGTTGGGTATTTTACAGGGAGAAGGGTGAGTTTAAGTGTTACTGGGGCTAATAACAAAAGGAACAGAAGTGGCATGGCACAGCACCACATCTATGGGTCCCCATTCCTCCGTTGTGGGTCATTAGCAGTGTTGGGAGTGATAAACCTGTTTGTCGTCTCTGCTGCTGGAGCCACAGTGCTAACAGAAGTGTGTTGAGGGAACAGATTAGGCAGGAGGAGTAAAATGTGATTTTGTGGCTTTCAAGAGCTCTCTGTTGAGAGCACAGGACAGAGAGGCTTCAGGCTGGGTTCCTGTTTTCAAGGGCTGTTTTCTCTGGCAGTTGTGTGCAATTTTTTCTACAGTCTCCTGCCACAATGTGTTTTTCCCCTCTCTGTCTTCAGATCCCAGATCACTGGTCCTCTGCCATCTCCCACGTGGTCCTTTACACACCCTGATGAGGTTTTCCATTCCCCGTAGGCCATGTGTCCCAGGCGGTGTCTTCTCATAGCTCAGTGACTTAGTTTTTTGGCAGAGCATGTCACAAGGCTGTCTCAAGCCTGTAATGGAATATGCGCAGGTGCTGCAACAGGTACTTATGTTATTTGCGTAGCTGGCTTGGAAGAGGGGCAAAGGGATGGACCATGCAGATAGATAACATTCGTGTGTTAAACAAGTGTTTATCAGAGTGTGCTAAAACTGAGTCATGCAAAGGACTCAACATGAAATCAGTTCTGAGTAGGTTTTCATATAAAAAGGCATGTGCCAGATAAAGCTCTCCCTGTTCTTGCCAAGAGTCATGTCTGTGCTCGAGAGCAAGAAGAGTCTTGAAGCATCTAAAAAATACTTCCAATTCATTCCTTTACTTTAGATAAAACCTTCTTTTTCCTTGACTTTCCTCTCCAAAATTATCAAACTGGCCTTGTTGAAACTGTTTCATGCACCCCTGTTCCATCAAACAAAACATTCATTCAGAGAAGCATCTCATGTAGGAAATGTTGGCTTCCTAACAGGAGCATCAAACAATGTTGTTAACTACCCAACATTGCTACGGACTCATGTGCAGAATACATTTCTAAGTCTTATTGTGCAACCTTGCCAGGTTTTATTCTCATAATAAACCCTTTCGTAGCTACTTTGATTTCTAGAAAAATACAGTTCTTTCAGAGCTGCATGTGAAGCTGCAAAAGTGCAAGACAAGGATGAAAATGAAGGAGATAGTAGCTGAATTTGAACAAAGAGCAATTTGCTGGTCACCCATAGAAGGTTTCGAGTTTGAGAAAATGTTGTAATCAAGTAGCTTCAATTGGAAAAGGCATAAGTCCGTGCATAAGTTGGCTCCATAGGTCTCTGCTGATTACTTCATTTGCCTGGTTGAAAATATTGCAGCCATTTAACTTCTAGGAATGTCTGATCCATTTGTCTGGCATGATAGTAATGGGAAAAGGAGGGAGCAACCTGCAGTCAATTATTCATGTCTATTGGGATGCTACGCTAGCACGAATTTTCAGAATCAGGCATGAGGAGGTGGCTCAGGGCATCCCTCTGTAGTATTTTCAGATATACCCATTGCTGTCTGAACATCAGAGTAGCCATTCCTCTGTATTTCTCCTGTTATAACACAGAGCTGTTACAACACACACAAAAACAAAGAGTGTGAACATGTCCACAAGTGAGGAATTTGCAATTTGCCCCATGCTGGAAGAGGAACGTACTTGGAACGAGATGCATTTTGTTACTGTGACAAAAATGGGAGACATTTCCTATTTGTGCATTGCATATTAAATCATAATTAAGTTGCTTAGCTAGTAGTGCAGATACCTCTAAGATTTCAGTTGGTTTCAACTGTATTTCTTGGGAGTTAACTTTTATTTGTACATATGTGAAATCATGATTTATTTATTATGTATTTTCTCAAGGGTTTAAAAAATGGCAAAGTGTAGTTTTACAGGCAAAGTGTATTCAGACATCCCTGTATTCCTCTCACTTTTTTCTTGTGCATTTTAGCTTCAGTCTGACTAACAAATAAATATTTATTGCAATATGTTTGGTTGATGATTTTTTGGAGTTGAGATGTAGAAGGAAAATATGAAGAGCATGCCAGAATCGAATTGTGCTTCAGGATTTTTGCAAAAAAATGCTTGTGAAAATATTTTTGTTCCCTTTGCTTTTTGTCTGAAGACGTTGCAGGGAATTCCAACTGAAAACAGTCTCTGCAATTTGCTTAAAACATGCTGGAGTTCTATTTTATAAAGCAGAAACAATTCCAAAGTTATTTACACTTTTAATTTCTCTTCCTATTCAAGAACAGCTTAATGCAGTAATCAGCTTCAAAGAAGAAATCAACCAATTGATAAATGTTCCAATATATGATTACAGCTTATGAATTTTATATTCATATAAATGTGTGTGCATATATATATTTTGGACCTATATAGACATAGGGTGCTTGTTTTACTGAATAGTTTTTAGTTTAGCACAATGGCTATGTTTGATTGCAAATCCATATTTTCAAGGTTGTAATTATCAATGAGAGTTTCTAGTTTAAAAAAAATAATCTTTGCAGTACAATATTAAAATTGAATAATTGAAATCAAAGAATCATTATTAATACTTGTGGTTCCAATAACTGTGCTTTCAAAACTATCCATGCTGTTCTCCCAGGGCTTTCCCAGTCCAAGCTGGGCAGATGGACGTGATTCAGTGTCCCTGTTGCAAAAGCAGAGGTTTGCCTCAGTTGGCAAGGGCTTTGGGCTTGTCGTTCGGCAGCAGTTGAGCGATGCCTGCTTGCAGCCTTACAGAGAGGAGCTCCTCAGCACTCAAGGTGTAGATTTTTATAGCATTTCAGGGGCTAAGCCAGCTGGAAGGCGCAATACAAACAGGAGGTTTCATTTCTGTAGCTTGAAAAGCTGAGGGGAAAAAAAAAATAAAGCAATGAGTGAGAAGCATGTAGGGCTGGGAGATGAGCAGAGTAAATCAGTGTAGATTTCCTTCTCCGGAGAATAAAGAGCATAAATGCCTGACAGTGGGTCTTCACCAGGACAGCCAAGTGTGTTAGGGCACAGCCAGCCAGCCCTGCAGGGCCCAAACCTTCACCGTGGCAGCGCGACGTGCTCTCGTGCCTGGCTTTGTGCCTTTCTGACACTGCAGGAGCGTGTCTGCCAGGCACGTGGCACAGGGCAGGGGTTTTCTACAGCAGAGTTAAGACACAGGCCATGTTTTCAAGCTGAGAGTTTGAGGAATGTGAACAAAATGGGTAAGTGTAGATTTTATAGCTCAGCTAATCTGGTCATTGTGTAGGAGTGCCTTGTTGTTAATGATGGCTGATAGTATTATCGTGCCACCATAAACTCACAGAGTTCTGGACATGGGGTGGGGAAAGAAAGGCTTACAGGTTTTTTCATGCTTTCTAATCTCTGGAGAGGATGAGATTCCCCTCGGGGCATTATGTGTGATAAATACGTATTGTAGCCTAAAGCAGAATTAAGGGTGCTTATCTCCTTGCTGCTGTAGGGCTGGGACACCCCTACATGCCTCCCCATCCCTGGACTTCTACTCCAGAACTTACACAAATATCAGCAACAAATTTTGTGACACTTTCCTCCCCCCCTCTTTTTTTCCCAAGCATCCTCTTTGCAGACATCGAGGGTTTCACAAGTCTGGCCTCCCAATGCACTGCTCAGGAACTGGTCATGACGCTGAATGAACTCTTTGCCAGATTTGATAAGCTAGCAGCGGTAAGTTTTCTATTATAATTCTGATTTGGTTTTTTTTCCTGTTGCAAGAATGACATACTGTACTTGTTCACTGGATTTCTGTAAATATTCACTGCCCTAAAAGGCAAGCTATTGCAAGCATGAAAATAAGCTGAATGCTTCTCTCTCCTTTATTATTATTATTATTTTAGGAAAACCACTGTTTACGTATCAAGATCCTGGGTGATTGCTATTACTGTGTGTCTGGGTTGCCAGAAGCACGAGCTGACCACGCACACTGCTGTGTTGAAATGGGAATGGATATGATAGAGGCCATCTCGTAAGTACCATATTTCCTATGGAGAATTTCAAACCAGATAGGAAGTAGATTCTTTTTTCCCATTAGGTCTTCCTTACGTTAGTAGCAAGGTAGCCAAACCAGGGAACTGATACCAGCAAAAAAGGGAGACCAGCTGGAACAAGGATACAAATTGTGGCAAAGGTTTGACAGCAGAAGGACAGACACTTGAGTCAGTTACAGTTATGTGAATATCAGAGCTCAATCTCCTGATGACAAAGGCAAAGGTTACTCTAATTATTGAAAGTCTCATTCCCAAAGGAAGATACTAATGAATTATAGAAATGTGAAAACAGAAGAGTAATAATAACTTCATTAAATTTCAGTCACTCTTCACTTATCTGTCTTTAAACCAGCTTTTTACTCTCCTTGCAGTTCCTCTGTTAAAATCTGTTTAACTAATCCTTCTCCAATCCTGTGCCAAAAAGGTCAGATTCAAGACTTTCTTACTTTAGTTAAATGAATTATTGAAGAAAACCATTGGTGTAGCACAGACTCGGACAGATCCATGGTGCTTTCTTCTTTGTTTCCATTTACTTCCCCATCTTTATTTTTTTTCTTTTACGATCTGTTCTGAAGCTTTGCCTGCTCCTGACGTCAGACTAGCAATGCTGTGTTTGTCCAGACCATTCCTGTCTTTAGAGAGTAACAAACATGAGACCCATATCTAGTTATATTACTTGGAGGATTTTAGACAACATTGAATATGTTTGCATTGGATATGAGCTCTCGCAGGCCAATTCTTTCAGAATTCAGGGAGGGAAGATTTATTTGGTCATCTTGTGTGTACGCAAGTTTAGGCATAAAGTTCAGTCAGTTCATAATATCTACACCATCCCTGCTTCACAGAGACTCGTCTTCTTTTTCCCTTCTCTTCTAGATTTTTATTTTATGAAAGCATCTTCTAAAGTATCAGTGGTACCAACAGAGAAGTAGAAGATCTCTATTAAGTTCTCCTCTCATTCCATTCAGTAAATTGATGGAGTTTCCACTTCATCTTGATAAAAACGGGAGCTGCCTATTTGTTAAGCTTGATTTGGTACATCCTTACCATTTGAATTTCTGCAAGGACATGAATACACACCCACACTTTTCAGACTCATTTTCCTAATACAGATAGATAGTTTGAAAAGCAGTGTTTTGACCTGGGAGACCCCGTTCAAAGAGCAGTATGCAGCAGCATTCCCTTGCGTTGGATACACTGAACACTGACGGGATGTCCAACCTTTACTTTCTTGGTTTTAAACTCTGTTGCTTTGCACCAGCCTCCTTTTGGGGCTTGTATGCAAAACACAAAATAATAGGAAGTTGCAAGTAACTAGTTTTCAGTAGCCCTTGAAGGGATGCTATTTCTTCCATGTGAAGTACAGTTAAGTGGCAGGTGACAAGAAGCAGCAATTCTTAGCCACCAGCCCTACAAAGAAGATACTGTGTGCATTGCTCAGAAAAGTCTCACTTTCTGCAGTAGTTGACCTGATGAAATCCAGAGACCTTGACACATTGCTGTGCAATCCCCCCCAAGGCTGAGTAAAACCAGATGTCTAGACTTCATTGATTAACTTCAACCCACCTTACCTTGAAATAAAGATGGAGCTGAAGTGCACTCGATATTTGTTTACAAATAGCTCTTCAGCAGCCTTTAAAATTTGTTTCCCACTTGATGTATGATGAATGCATTTAACAATCTTATCTCTTAATAAGTCTGGAAGGTGACTCTGTTCTCACTACTTCTGCTTCTACCCCCCACCTCCTCCTCCCCTAAGGATCAAGATAAGAGGTTTCACAATTAAGGTAACCAATAGCTACTGAAAATTTGATTGCAGGCAACAAATAGCTGCTGAACCTTTGATTGCAGGCTTCACCCGCAGGCTTCACGCAAACATTGGGCCCAACACTGTAGGCTGATTTCATCTGCGCAAAATAACAGCAGGGAGTGTTACCTCAGATCAGAAAGATAGAATTATATTTACTATACTGCTGGTATAACTTAAAAAAAAAAAAAAGAGGTAACAAAGGATATTTCATTTGTCCATAATGTATAACCAAACTCATTTGTTTGCTGCAAAGTCTACAGAAAGTCACTTTGTCATCAACGACTCTACTGGGAGAAGTTCCCTTATCTTGTGTCAGTAATGTGGCTTGGCTTGTAGCACTCGTACAGCATGTTCTCCTTCCCTCCCCAGTGCTGTACCCACACTGCAGCTGCTCTTGTCCTTGCAAGGGTTATGGCTGCAGCTGCATTTTCATTACCCCAGTTCCTGGTGCTTTCCAAAGTGTTGTGGTTTGAGCTTTTTCAGTTTGTAAGCATGTCTTTCAGTTTGTAACCCTGTGCAGCTTCCCTTCACTGCTACAGAATATCTGCTTCTTGTTAATAAAAATAATGAAAATCATTTCAGTGAGTAGATAGTAAGATAGGAATTGTGAGGAAAAAGGAACTATAAGAGGGTAGGAGCTGTTTCAACCAGAAGTCATCTCAGTCTTTTAAGTAATACTAAGGCATATTACACTCTGAGGAGTGAAACTAGAATCCAGAACTTGTCTATCTTTAATCATTAATTTTCATTGATAACTAAAGTGCAAATATTAGATCTGTGTTGATGTTAGGAAGTTGGGAGCTCATACTTGTCCTGAGAATGTTATCTAGAAAAGACTAGATGAACCTGAAAACCAAAGAAGCTGAAATCTGATAAAGTACAACTTAATGCTGCAAGGAACTAGCAACTGTGCTATGAGATATAGGTGAATTTGCTTGTGAAACATTCTGGGAATGATGTGATCAGCAATAATGAGAAGCAGAGTTCTAGTGGCCTCATCAGGACTTTCCCCTATCCACATTCTTAAATATATTTTCCATGCAAACAGCTCTTGAAGTTAACTTTTGCCCTAAAATGGCAAAACCCACAAAGTATTCCAGCAGTCATTTGGGGAGTAAGCAGAGCATCCAAAACCTCATTAAATTCAGAACTTGAGTATTTGTAGCTGCCTGTTTGGAGTGACTGCCATAGATGTGGTTCTTTGGTTTTGCTGCTCTGACTGCAGCTATAAGCCCTGTTCAAGCTTTCCAACTGCAGTGGAGTATTTCACACACATATTATATGTCATCTGTGGAAGAGTTGATGCTTGCTGCCATACAGACAAATTAAGATCTCTGAAATCATTTCCTTTTTCTCTTTGCAACATGCTATTACTCTTAATGAGGCTGAGTGCTGGCAGCTTATATCCGGCTTCGGTATGAAAATCAGAGACCAGCACTTTATTCCTTTTGCTGTCCCAAAGATTTTTTTTTATTTTTTTTTTATGAGTTCTCAACTTGACCATGAGTTCAGAGTTACGTGGGTTTACTCCAAGGGCTCCCCTTTCTAATTAGTACTTTGCTTGGCCAACCAGGCCATCCAAGAGCAGTACAGCTGGTCTTTTTGGTTTGTTGTCCTGTTGATGTGGATGAGCAGTACCACATGTATGCCTGAATAATTTAGGGGTCATAATGGATTTTTGTGTTCTGGGTGCAAGTTTCTGCCACTGACTACAACCATGGTAGTTCTTAGTGATGTCCTCATTTCCCATATCTCTTTTCAGATTAGTCCGGGAGGTGACAGGAGTAAATGTCAACATGAGGGTTGGAATTCACAGCGGGAGAGTTCACTGCGGGGTCTTGGGCCTTAGGAAGTGGCAGTTTGATGTGTGGTCCAATGACGTTACATTAGCCAACCACATGGAAGCGGGGGGCAAAGCTGGGTAAGTTGCTTCATCAAAGCTGTCATCTTAATCCATGTGTTGTTTTGTATCTGCCATGTCACAATAAAGTGTGGAAATGGGGGACAGAGGTTCAGGGAGTTTGTATGGCTGCTGTGCAACGATCTGTGCATGTAGTGCTTTATACATGTACAAATATTACCAAAGTTATTCTGTTCCATGTCTGCATGTCCTTGGTTGCAGAAAGTCTACAAAATCCCAAGATGGGCCTGTCCTTCTTTGGTAAGACCTGAATTCCTTCTCTGTGAAACAAAGCTGATAGATACAACATAATTGAACAGGTCTGTGTGAACAATAGCAGAGCTGGTCACAGTTACAAAGAGTTGTGACCATATGTTAACAATGTTTGCTGAAGATCATCCCAGCTATCATTGGATATTGTATGGAGCATTGTTTTAGACCAGCCTTTTGTTTTGAAACATTCCTGTGAGAGGGCAGAATAGGTTCTTGTTTCACTGCTATATGGACCAACTGAAGACTGAGTTGCTGCCAGGTTGACTCTGTGAGATAGTTGTCCTATGTGCCTTTCCATCTTTTCTCTGCTCTGGAAGAAAGCATAAGACCATGTTACTTGTTAAGGTACCTCTACAAGGCACACTTGTACCACAGTGATTGTGATACAGCAATAAAAATACATGCTACAGTATATATTACATGTGCCTGCTGAGTACATGTGTCCTTATGAAAGGCCCGTGTTTGCCAAAATTGTGTATTTGCTGTGTTAGAGCAAAGTGAGTAAAAGAATGGATGTGTAAGATGCTGAACGTGAACACCTCTTTCTTTAAGAAGATGCATCCTGGCCTGTTTACTTTAGAATAGATGAAACTCCTGTACTATATCTCTAATAGTAGTGACATGGCTAAATAAATTGGGTTTTATTACTTATTTATTCTGGTACATGGAACCTGTCACTGACAGGAACTGATCTTTTAGGTGATAACTTTTCAGATCCTACAAAACTTGTCTTTTGTCTCATTCAAGGCGCATCCACATAACAAAAGCAACCCTGAACTATCTCAACGGAGACTATGAGGTGGAGCTGGGCTTTGGAGGGGAACGCAACGCTTATCTGAAAGAACACAGTATTGAGACCTTCTTGATTGTACGGTGCAGCCAGAAACGGGTAAGACCAAAATAATTAATGCATGTTTTAGATAATTTTATTAACTAGATACATTTAGATAAATTTAATAACTAGAAGACACTAATAAAAGTGTCTTCTTTTTGTGACACTGCCAATAACAGAAAAATAGGTTGATGTTATCACTAGTTAGTATTCTTTTAAATAATGGTAGACTCTAATACTATAAGGAAAAGGTGTATATCTACTATATAAAAGGAAAGGACCTTTTTCATCATCTAGTTCAGCCTAACCAATAATATTTCTCTAAATAATTTCTGTACTATGGATGCTGCTATTCTCAGTAGAGGCAAGCATATAAAGATTGGCCTGAATTGAAAATAATTTCAAATATTTCTGAATCTAAAACCTGTTAAACCTTCTCACAGCTGTAAATGCGACTACCATGAGATTGAATGAGTTATTGTTTGTGACATGTTCCAATAGCATGGTTGATTTGAATGACTCTAACACCTATACAGAAATACTTTGCTACCATTGCCTCATTTCCTGAGAGAATGGGAGCTTCAAATCTCCTTAATGGATATTGTGTAAAAAATCTCAAAGAAAATCCCTTATCATCTGCTAAAGAGAGAAGCTGATGTTTTGGTTTCTATTTGCTCATAAGATAAATCTCATTACCAATTGTCAATCTTCAAAAGAGGATTAGGCCTTGCAGTGCAAGATTATTGTTTCTTGAGTATCCCTGCCTGTCAGTGGGCCAGCTGATGTTTGTACCTAAACCACTTCTTCTTTGATGGGTAGATTTAAGAACTTAAGCCAAAATACCCTTCTGGTCATGCCCTATCTCCTGGGGTCGAAAAGCTATATTGACTTCTTAAATCATGCACTCACCAAGTTGTCTGTATGTACTTGTGGAGAACTGAAAGTTTCTCTGGACAGAATAGGAAGACCTAAGATCAAGATTCTGATCTTGATTGCTGATTCTGATTCCTAGTGTAGACAAAAAAACTGAAAAACATAGACATAGAGCCCTTTGGACTTGATTTCATTTTTGAACACAGAGAGGTCTTTTGGCTAGGAGACTGGACAGAGACTCAGGAGAGATGTGGATTCCGTTCCAAACTTAGATTTTGAGGAACTTGCATCTTTGTGCCTTAATTTTTCCATAGTAATATAAAATGGGTTCCCCGCCTCTCATTCTTTCACTGCTTTATATGTATTTATTGCAGCTCTGTTACACAGTGTAGCCCTTAGCTGAAGTCTCTAGGCACTACTATAATGCTGCTCTAGCATGCTGCATCCCAGAAGAGCTAAGAATTGGGACATGTGCATGGTCTGTGTAATTATTGTGCTAAATTGAAACATGAAGAAACCGCTACCCAAAGTCATGGATATTAGTGTTTAGAGTTTGAGGGGCTCCTTGTTTGCACATACTGATGCAACTTTCTTGCTCCCATAGCCATTTTCTGTCCCTTTGTGACCAGATTAAAGTCCTCTCCCTCTTTATAAACTCATTTTCACATAATATGAAGATCAGAAGTGAGAAAAGCTTTCTCTAATAGTCAGCTCAGTCAGTCTTGCTCTGCTCAATGCTAGGTGAAGTTCTAGCACTTCACTTTTCCCTTCTGTTTCCCCTTGATTTTAATGACTTCTTATGATGTATTTAGCCAGGGTTTTAGTTCAGTCTGTTCCAGTAATGGCCATAAAATGTTCGCCTAACTTAGTAATGAGTTCCTATGTGTCTAGGTTCCTGCTATCCTCACACACAAAGCACAGGATTTGCATTGACTTGAGAGCAGATGCAGAATTGACCCAAGAAACTGTTTGCCTGAGCTATTCCTCAGTTCACGCATCCAGACTTGAATTATCTGAATATTCAGTCCACCAGCCATTGAAACACAACAATACCAGGAATTAAAATGAATGTATAAAATATAATGTCATCTGTTCCATACCCTTTCTGCTTACTGTTGCCATGGGGAGCCATAACTTTGAATTTCTTGTCTTTTTTTTGTTTATTTGACTTTTTCATCATGTTAATGCCATTTCTTTGGCACAGAATAAATGGGAGGAACATTTATCTAGTATTTTTTGTTCCGGGAACTCAGCCTAGCTCCTTCTTTGAAAATGGGCTTTTTTCCTTCTTACAGATGCTGTTAAATGGAATATATTTAGTTGAGTTTTAGGGGCAAAAAAATCTGGATTCTGATCACTGAGTCTTTAAATAATATCCCTAGAGCTGAAAATGTAGTCCTTGTTTCCTGTCTGGTACACAGGAGAGTTGCTTTCTATTGGAAGAGAATAAACTGCAAACTTTTTTAAAATCTAGTCTGTTTAGGTATTTCTCTCTCCTCGTCTTTATCTCCAGATCTGCTTTCACCTTCTTGTTTGTCCTGTCCTGTGACACTGCTGCTTCGTGGGTCAGCACTTGCCTGTGAAGAAGGCAGTGCTCAGATACCCCATTATCTGGGGTGTTATTACTGCAGTGTTATGTTCCCCTAGATACAAGTTTTCTTGGGTTTTTTTTTGAAAGCATAGGTCCAAAGTTCCAAATTTGTTTTCCTTGTGTTTGCTTTCAATCCCTTAAGCTAAGGTTTTGATAATTAAAATGTAAACCAGTCTTAACTGTGTGAGATACAAAGGGTGCCATGCATTTCTTCGTACTGTGAACGTTTATGCAAACACATATACGTATATATAAAAGTTAATTCTTGTCACAAAATTAGCAGGCTCCACTGTAAAGGTCTGTTGAATCTCTTGCTGTGGTTTGTTTGCTCCCATTAATGCTGCCAGCTCTAAAACCTGGCTGCTCTGGTGCCTGGTTGTGCTGGTTGTCTGGTGTCTGCTGTCAGACAGCAGTTGTATCCCCTCTCTCCCTCTCAGCCTTTTTTCTCCTGAAACAAGCTCTTCTAATGCCTTCTTAAAACAAAGAAGAGACAAGCTCTCATAGCAAGCTGTTCAGTTTCATGGTCATCGAAGGAAACCTTTACCTTTTGCATAGCTGCATTATCTTGGTGTCTGATATTTATTCTGTGATGAACTAATGTGAGTCCTGATAATAGAAGTGAAGTTACTGACTGTAATCTCTAAATGATCATGCATTTTGTACACTTGAATGAAGGTCCCATTTCTGCTATGTCAGTCCATAAATGCTGAGTGCTATTACTCCTTTTTTTTCTTATCTATCAAGTACTACCTCTGCTTCTCTCATTAGCAAAGTCTGTCACTTTGTACCAGAAGCAATAAGAAAAAAATTAAACAAAATCTGCATTAAGACTAGTCATTGAGTAACTCTACTAGTAACTTTCATCCAGCCTAATACTTCTTCATTCAAAACCATCTCTTGCCCAGCTCTTTGCTCAGCTTTGTATTCCCCATCTGAGTCATTAGTGTCCAACACAGCACTTTGTCAAATGCTCTTTGTTAAAACCAAGGCCAGTGAGAGCTACTGCATTTTTTCTGTCTAGAAAAATTTGGATGCTCTCAAGACTGTTAATCCAGGCCCAGCATTTGCTGCTCTACAAGTTCTGTGTCATGATCCGTGACTAAATAGATAGTAAAAGTATCTGTTACCAGAGCTGAAACTGCAGTTGGCCATTTTGCACAGATCTGGAATGGAGGTTGTCCTTCTGACTTTTGCTTCCAACTTAGTCATGTTTTCTGTTTTATAGCCCTAGGCTTATGATCCCTCTTCCCTTTTGCCTCTACAGGAGTTATGTAGTTGCATCTACAGATTATCTGAAGAGAAAGAATCTGTTTCTTCATTTATGGAGTAACCTAGATTTTTAAGTTTCTGTTATCCTAGGGTGATTAACCCAAGGTTGCTTCTGTCCTTATTCAGTATTTTTCTCGTTCATTTGGAAATGTGTTTCTAATAGACTAAATACCTTAACATGAAAGAAGTATGGGAATTCTCCAAGGAAATCTTTGCTTTTTCTCCATTATTGACTTTGCGTCTTCATTCTTTACCTGAAAGTCTGTGTTTCCAGATAAGCAGTGAATTATCAGCTAGAATTACTAATAATATTACCCAGATCCTTACTGATTCCCAAACATAACCCTGAAGCATTGTAGTGAACTACCCAGCATTACTCACTACAATATCTTTATCCTTCTACAGAGTGGTTTTTTCTTATTCTTGTTATACTTTTTTTTCAAGTTTAACCTGCAGACTGTAGCATTCCTAACACGCAGCTCTCTACCTCCACAATTTTTATATCTGTCCTTCTGCATTTTATCCATAACCTCTGTCCCAGTCATTACTGCCATAGTAGCATTTCCCTGCTATTCTTACATTACTGTTGTAGTATCCAGAAGTCCCAGTTCTTGTGCTGCCCAAGTTTCTGGAATTTGTACAGAAGCATCTCACTTGGCGGTTGTTGGCAACTTTCTGGTCTTCTTTGAGATCAGGTGCTGCACTAACTTGTAGAATCATCAGAACTATTCTCATCACTTCTAATCATTAATCTCTTTACTCTGAGAATGGTGGAAGTGTGTGTTTGGAAGAGTGGGAAACAGACCTTAAAGTGAATAGGATTTTAACGGCGTATTAGGTTTACAGCTAGTTTTATTGTCCTCAAAATTGTCAGAAGTCTGGGGAAATGCTTTGCTTTGAACACAAGTGGAAACAAAATGTGACTGTTCACAGATGAGCAATAGTGCCCGCTAAACGTACTGTGCTGCCTGCACAGAGTCGGCAAACTGAAAAAGTGTTTATTTTTTTCTAATGTCTTTCAATTGCAGTAAACATGGGTGTTTCTTTTAATAATAGCAGGTACACAACAGCTTCAGAAAGGTTTGTTGATGGTGGCCTTAAAACAGCTCAACAAAACTTTGGCCGTAACTCCTAGAAAAACAATTTTCATTCTTTTCTAAATAGTGTCCTGGAACTCCATCCAGCTGAAGAAACAAAATGGTCCTTAAATGTTATGCATGTGACTCTCCTAAAACACAATCAATCTAATGCGATGATTCCTCAATTTAGCAAAATTAATCACAGCTCATCAGGGTTCCACTCTTGTAGATTTATGAAAGCAGTGGTTTGGAACATGTAACACTGCAAGAAATATCATTCATGTGTCAATAGGACTTCAAGACAATTTAAAGAATTCTATGTAACTTAATCTGAAACGGCTGATCCGTGCTCAGATTTCACTGCTTTGTTGCACCGATAGCGATCACTATGTTGGAAAAATCCTGTTGCAAGCTAAAGAAGTAACAGGCAGGCTTGATGCAATTGATAAGTATAAGAAAATCCCAGCTATTTCTGCAGTTTTGCTATAGCATTACTGTAGCTCAGCATGTGGGAACATGGTGGTGAGAACAAAATAAAACCCCTGGGAATAAGATTTACGGTCTCATTGCGAGTCCAGATTTGAGAAGTTCCCACAACAGCGTTCTGAAGCTTAGCCACTTTAAATCTGAAAACATCATTGCTGTCAGAAACTTTTACACCTGCTCCTGTTGTTGATAGTACCTGTATGTAACAAGTAGGAATGAAAAATATCTTCTCTTCCTTTTCTTTATTCTTCTTTCCAGTCTTGTTATGCCTTAGCTCTGTGTGCAAGCTGTCCTCATGCTGTCACTTGGTCAGGAAGAGGCAGAGGAGGGATCCTTATAAATTTCTACAGAAGAGCTGTGATCCTTCTAATTCTTCATTTTTAGAGTTTGTTATTATCACCACCCACTGAACAAGTGATTTTTCAGAAAATAAATTGCCTCAATAATACCAAGTTTAAAAAAATGTTTTTGAATGAGTATTGATGTTAAACAACAAAGTTCTGTTGTTCAAGATAATATAATAGCACAGTATGCAATGGGGGACAGCAAAAAGTCCACTGTACTTATATATATGTCTTTTAATCTGATGGAAATATTGCAGAAACATAGTTCACAATGCTCTGAAAACCTTCTACAGGGATTGGGGGGAAATTCTACCAGAGTTCACGTAGCCATGGAAAATTTATGGTGCCTGACCTCATGCTTAGAAACAATCTCAGAAGTATATATTTACCAGTTTGTCCCACTGCTACCTCAACCCAGATGTGTCAATAAACATGTATGAGGTCTTATATTCCTTTCAAATTAATCAAGTGATGCTTCAGAGTCACCAGCACTAGCAGCAGGTAGAAGGATCACTTACTGGCTGTGAGTAGTTAGTACATCTGCTTGGATTTTTGGCATTAAGGATTTTCTCAAATTCTAATCAAATTTACTAACTCATGAGGGGAAACCTGCTGTATGTGTCTTTTATCATCTGTTGATGTACAGGCATTTGTAATGTAACCAAATAGCTTGGCTTTTATAGGTCCCCAGACTAGTTTCAGTGTCTGAGTTTTCTGATTGCTTTTGGTCGAAAACCCCTCACTAAGCTGTAATAAAATGAATTGACAGTGTCACTTCTTCTATTGAAAACAATATATATTTGCTTGGAGATAATGAAAATGTGTTTCCTACCAGTTTTCTGGCATCACGTCACAGAAGAATAAAGCATAACTATGAAAAAGATTGCATAACTGAAAAAACATGAGAAAGTGCTACAAATGATGGCAGAGACCATAAAGAGCAGCGACTTCTAGAAAACAAAACCTCAAACCAACTCAAATCTGGACTTTAGTGTTGCATCACATTAGTGTATTCTTAGGAACATTTGAAATGCAGCTCTCCTGGAGGTTGTCCAGTGGCTCTGTCATGATTGCTTATGTGAAATTCAGCTGGTGCCAAGTGATGGAGTTCATAGCTCTTGCAGATGAAACAGTGGTGTGTTCGATGTGGGGAAGGAGGTGACGTAGGAAGCATTTGCTGTCCTGGGGGTGTGATGTGTGAGCACGTACGGTTCTCCCCAGCAAACATCCCAGAGAGCTGCTAACTCCCTTAGGTTTGCTCCCACCGACTTTCCTTGAGATCCTACACTTGTTGTCCTGGCTGGGTAGAAAAAGAAGATCTAGGCTGGCAGCCTGGGGCTGCAGTGACCACTGCTACTTACTGCCACAGGGCTGGTTGGGTGTCCTGCACAGGGGTCCTGTGGCAAGTGGCACTGTGTCCCCAGCTAGTGGCCGTGAAGCCTGCAGCATTACGTTCCCAGGAACGCTTGGTGCCTGCGTGGTGAGCTTGTGGTCTCATGGGAAATGTTGTCATCATAGCTGTCTCTTCTTTGCAAGAAAAGAGATTATGATTTCCCATGCTTGTCAATCAGGCAGCTTCCCCCAGCACTGAATTTTAGCAGGCTTTTTAAAATTTCTTTTTAAAAAAAGTAATATAAGACAGCATAACACTTGACATTTAACTCTCTGGTTTCCATGGAAATAACACCAGGTATTTTGCAAACTCCTGACAGGCACAAGTTACAGTGAATAGTGGAGAATCAAAATAAATAGGTAGGGAATACAGACTCCAGGCCAAAAAAAAGACACGGACCTACCGGTCATACTATGCTTGAACTAAAATTCTAGAGTTTAAAACACTTGATGCTTTCTTTTAAAATTATTCAGTTGTCTGAACACTTTCTGAAATCCAAAATTAACTACTGTGTCTAATTTTTTCAGTACTCTTGTGTAAGCAGCAATTCTCTTGAAAAAGTTTAGCCTCTCAAGTAATAATCAGCCAAGTTGCAGCTATCCTTACTGCCCAAATTTTCAAGCTCTCCCAGGTTTGCCTCTTTTAAGCAAGGATGTAATAATTGCCACCCCTCTTCCTTCTGAGTCAGTACAGGTAAATCATGCAGTCCTCACTGAGAGAGTCTTCCTGCTGAAGAAGATTAAAGGGTTTGATCTCGTGCAATAAACTTCTGTCTTGGAGTTTATTCCATTATTATTCCATGTGGAAACTTGCCTGTCTTTTTAGCTAGAGAATGAAATCAAAGCAAGGAACTAACCTGCCTGTTGTTTAGCCTAGTTTCATGCTGCACTTCTGTGCTCTTGGAGCTGCCATTGAGCTTGAATGAAACCTTTCCGACAGATCCTGTGCAAACTTTGCCATAAGCTCCAACTAAAATCAAGTCAAAACCAACTCTAATAACAAAACGACAGATTTTGTCCAAACTTCAGGAAAGTTATTGTCAGTGATAAAATTTGCAGCTAGCATTAGGGTAGAGGAGACCATTTTGTCACACTCTGCAATACTATTACACTTAGCAGGTGCATGGTTAAGGTGTTTTTAAGGTTTACATGCTTTCCTCAGCATGTCTGCGAAAATGTTCTTGCAAGTGTGGAAAATCATTTGCTTGTACCTACAGTGAGATGTTTCCTTTATTCCTGTAGCTTCAAGGAGCTTCAAAGCTCCTGTTCTTTACCCAGATTACTTGGTGTGTTGTTTCTCTTGCAGATGTACCAGTCTTTTTTTTTTTTTTTTGGGGGCGGGGGGGGGGGGGAGGGGGGACACGACACAACCCTCTATGTAGTATGTCAGCTTGGAACTGCAGTTTTCTATCTGAAATTATTCAGTTTACTAAAAACGAAAATAGATGCCTCAATTTTGGAATGTTCCCTGTGTTTGCACAGGTTATGGTGGTTATTCAAAACAAGCAAAGGAGTAAAATGGTGAGCACCGCTTAGGGGCAAGGTGTTCTAAAAAATGAGGAAAAAAAAGAAATTGTGAACTGGGGGACTGCTTCTGGTCAGTGCCACTTCATAAAGTTCAAGGCCAGAAGACAGCTTCTAGAGTGAGAGATGCTTGAAGAATGACTGCGATGTAAACATTTCAAAACTTTATAAATACTTTGCATTTCTCTGTCATTTGTATTTCAGAAAGACGAGAAAGCCACAATAGCCAAGATGAACCGTCAGCGCGCTAATTCCATCAGCCATAACCCACCACACTGGGGTGTTGACCGGCCCTTTTATAACCACCTAGGAGCTCACCAGGTCTCCAAGGAGATGAAGAGAATGGTAATGCCTTGCTTTATGGACATTAATTTCTTTTCTTCTTAATGCAGCATTATGTATCCCTCCTTGCTTTGTCTGAAGGTTTTATCAGCCCTGAGGGTGTTTTCCAAATGGGGATGGTAAATTCTACTTTGACTCCAGAAATAATAATAATAATAATTGGTACATATGGAGGTGAGTGATTGTGAGATGAGACACAAGGTTGTTTGAGAAGGGAAGGTATTGCACAAAGAAGGCTCTTTTGTCTGACTTGCCCTGCGTTCTGAAAACCCATCCAGGCTGTGTGAGAAGAGATTATCTACAAAAATTGTTCAGTAACCCAAACAGCAGCTGACATATGTTTCTACTAGATCATTACAGACTTCAGCATCTGCAAGGGTTTCTTGCTTGCATTATAACAGCCAGATGCTGTTCACCTTCTATAAGCTACATGCCCATATATACTCACGGGTGCCCAGGAATCATGCCACCACGTTTAACTCTTGAGAATACATTCTCAAGTACATGGATTAATTGCCATGTTCATTTCTTGCACCCTTCAGTCCTTCTAACTTAAAATGAACAAGAGCTAATTACCAATGCATTTGGACTGAGAGCACTTTTATGGCTTATTTTACATAAAGTTGTGGATGATATCTTTGTTTCCTGCAATGAAGTTGAAAAGAGTTTCTATTATAACAGCTATTTGTAATAACAAAAATATTTAATGCCTCTATAATTGCATGCATAATCAGATTAGTCTATAACCTTATTAATACTGTTTTGACCCTTCATACACGGTCAAAAGTGTGTATTTGTTGCCTGCTTTGTTGCCTATAATCAAACTTCTGCTCCAGGTTACCAAAGCCTTAAAGCATTCAAAGAACTTTTTAATATGAGATTCACTCCTACAGCTTAAAAATTTTGGTATAGCTGTAAGCAACTGCATATGGCTCTTCTAATGGGAAATGCTGGCACATTTATTAATAGTTGGTGCTAATATTACTGAATCATAATATTATTTTACAGTGCCAAACCAAATTTCTTAATCTCCATAGTAATGTTTCTTTCATTTCTCAGATCTCCAAATGAGGGCTTCTGACATAAGCATACAGATCACTGGAACTGTGCATTTTTATGTGGGCTTTTCAATAGGGTGTTCTTAATAGGCATGACATTATTAGAAGAGACTAATCACACTAGCACATAATTATAATTATAAGTTTCTTTGAATAGCTTTTAAGGGTTTTTTGCAGCCTCCTGTTCAGAAACTAGGTGTACGCATGCCAAATGGTATTATGCTTCTTGGTCTTAATTACAGTTTGCCGTGTCTAGCTGGTTGTTCAGTTGGAAAAACATAATTATTTATTGAAATATCAAGCTGAGTCCTAAAAACTTCACTGCCCCACACTTGTAGGAGGAAAAGCTCCTTTTTTTTTTCCCCTTCCTTGTAATGAATCTTACCTGTAATGGTATTTACCTTTTTACAAATTCAGCAGCTCAGAAAATCTTTTCCACTCAATCTGCTTCTATGCTGCCTCCTGTATTAAGCTCTTTTTTGAGAGGCTGATGTTGTCTGTGTTACGTGTGTCAGGCTATCCTTTGAAAACCAATTTAAGCCTGATTCAGATGTATTATTTTCAGCCAGACTTTTTGTTATTATTGGGGACTATTTTTTAAAATCTGTTATTTACGGTATTTCCTTCTGCTTTATGTTTGAGATGCATTAGTCAAAATGAAAACATGCTGCTCTCCGTGGCCTAGAGACCATTTTAATATCTGCTATATTGGCATTTTACTGATTAGATCATAGGAAGAATTTCTCTATCTCCTGTCTCGACTCTTTCTCTCTGTCTTGACTTCTATTTTAAATATGTGTTTCTTTGTACCACCCAGCTCTGCACGGTACTTTATTTGTCTGTAGTCTCTAACTGCATGGATGCTGTAGTTATGTTACATGTTACATGGATGCTGTGTGAGCTCAAATGCACAATGCACACCGGCTGCAAACTGCCTGCTTAGAAATACAAAATACAGACAGACAGAAGGGGAGCAGGACTACAAAGGCTTTTTTCAGTGCTCCTCTGGGATGACATGTCATTGATCTTGGTAAGCTGCACCAGCTTTCAAAGCTCCTGAAAAAGTGCTCTTTGTTCCACATCACCCACCTTTACCCCAGCCCTCTTGCCTGTAGCCTTTTTTCTTGGAAACTAGGAACACATAAGGTTGGATTAGTCAAAGTAATACGCCGAAAGCAAACATTGCAACAGATCCTTTCTCCTTAAAACCTGGAGCTCTTTAAACCTGTAATTTCAAAACAGGCATTTAAAAGGGTAATTGTGAGATATTCCTGGGGCAGGAGCCACGTGATGTTGCAGTGATGTGTACTTACATTATATTGATATGCAGATATGAACACATCTGTGTTTGGGGAGTAATATGGATGTTTATAAAGGACACAGTTTCTTCTCACAAACATAAAACATTTGGTGTCATGAAGGCAATCATATTTCCAGAAAAATGAGACACAATGTTTTTTGTGGTGCTACTACAATTCCCTGAAAGAGAATATTAAAGTTCCCTGAATTACATTTTTGGGAGAGAACAGTTGTATTTAATAGAAAACAGAATTATTTTGGCCACTTTTCTTTCCTTTGGATGCTGGCTCTGGTATCTGTCTCTATTCTTAGGATATATTACTGGTAGTCCTGGATAAGATGGATTGGTATCAAAGGTTAGCCATAGATTCCTTTTTTTCCCCCTGCTCTTCTTTTGTTGTGGCATTTCAACACACTGCCGTGTTGAGGGGACATTGGCAGTGCATCACGGAGATGCCAGCACAGGAAGGTCACTGATCCCTGCTTCACTCCATGCTGTGGCTTGGAGCTTAATCTCTGCTAGGTCCAGCTGACTTTCCACAGTACTCCTAGGCTGTTATCCCCCTGGATAACACGGGAATTTTTTCAGGCACTTATGCACATGTATAAATAAGACAATATATTGTCTTATGTACATATATCCATGCAGCAGTAATCTAAGATGTCCTGGAAAACTGGAGTTACTTTCCTGGTCCTACCCTAACCCTGGCAACTGTGCCAACCCATCTCATCCTGCTCAACAGTCCCTCTGTTTTCCTCATGCAGTGATCTGCTTTACAGACCATGTCCAACCCAAACCTTTTTTTTCCCCTCCCATTGCTTTGTGATGGCCTTTCTTGCCTTTCTTGCACCAATGTTGCCCATTGCTGACCCTGACACCCAGTAGCTGGTGGAGCCAGAGCAAGCCGGTCCTGGAGACTGTGCTGAGCTGGCCTGAGAGGTCAGTGGCTGCCCCTTAAAAACTGGTAAATTTGGAGCAGAGGAATATCAGAGAGAAATGGCATGGAAGGGCAAAGAGCCTTGTTCTGGGCTGGCTGCCTCGCTCGCCCTGAGCAGGCAAAGAAGCCTGGACGGGATCAACTCTGTGGCTGTACACAGAGTAGGAAAAGACCCAGAGCATGGCAGAAGAGCAGCCCAGCTGCTTTCTATTTTTGTTGGGTTTTATAGCAAGTTTTCTTGTTTCCTAAACAAAACCCAGTGAGTCTAAGACCAGTGACTCTATCTCTCTGAAAATGCCAGTGATGGACACAAAGGAGCAGCATTCCCCCTGTCTCTATACACCGGCCTTGTCTTTCCCACTGTCTCTCTGGTCCAATTTTTAATTGCAAAAGGGTCAAAAATAAATGGACTTGAAAGCATTTGAGAGTACAAGAATAATTATAATTGTAACAATATTTATACACTGCTAACAAATACTTTGCTTTTCCCAGTATAGATTTCAGAGTGCTTTTATAAATATTGATGAATTTTAGACTTCTGGAAATAATACTCATGTCTCAGTTTTCATCAAAACAAAACTACTACTGTAAAAAAAAATCCAATTTGGGGATTGCAGTTATATGTAAGCTGAAAGAGGTTATGTTGTGAACAGCCATGAAAAGGCAAATGTTGGTATCTCCCAAAATGACAGGGCTGTTCTAGATGAAAAATTATTCTCTTGCATCTTTTGCCCTGCTCAGCATTATTGAGGTCATAGTTGAAAAACCACATCCATTTTGGGATTATAATCCTTTAGGAGAATGTGGATGAATTGAAGCTAGTCCAGTGGAGAAAATTACAAATTAGGAGAGTTTCAACAGCATGACCTGTGAAGAAGTGTTAAAGGGTTTGGTTTGTTTAGTCTAGAAGGGAGAAGGTTTGGTAGAAAGAAAGGTCTTCAAATCTATGAAGGTTTGTAAGGACAAGAGATAATAATAAATCATTCTTCATGACTGCAAAGGACAGGATTAAAAATAATCATCTTAATTTGCTGTGAGGAAGATCTAAATTTAAAAAAATCTTAGATGTAAGGAATAGACTGTATAAGGAGCTTGTGGAATTCCTGATTTTCCTGAAAACTTTTTTTAACTTTATTTCATCTTTTTTAGCCTAGAGGAGTATCTCAAATTGCTTTGCAAAGACAGAACCAGTAACATTAAAAAAATCTTTATTAGGAGAATTTATAGGGAATAAAGAATATGAGATTAATATGAGATAGATGTGAAGATTTAAGAAGTTTTCAGTCTAGGCTGCACAGAGCTAGTGGCGTTGATCTTCCCTCTTTGCTAGGCCTTGTTTAAAAATTTCAAAGGATGGAAATCCCACAGTCTTGCTGATCTTCCTTTTCAACAGTTTGATTATTTTTCTTGATGTTTTGCTTCAGATTCCCTCACTTTAGTTTTAAAAAATGGTGCTGTATGAGCTATTCGCAGTAGATCAAGGATAATTCAATTTTATCCCTTTTACAGTTATCTTCTCTGTATTTGAAGACTATTACCGTATCTTTGCCCAGCTCCAATTCCCTCATTAAGTTTGTTCCCTATTTGCTGCTTTCCAGCCCGGTGGTTGTTCTTGTTCCCCTCTGAGCACTTACTGTTTCATCGATAAGAGGCAGTGGCCCGACCGAACCCAGTTTCCCTACTGAGGTTATATTAGTGCTGCCCAGAAGACATTGGTCACTTTTGAGGTCTTACAACCAGACTTGACCCAGCCTAATGCTGTCTGGATTTCAAAAAAAAAAAAAAAAAAAGCGCATTAGTTGTATCATGAGATCTACTCAGCTGTGGAAAGTCCTGCTGTTGGATCTTAAGGCTGCCATACAGCTATTATATTTATTTTACACTGACTAGTAGGATTGAGCAGCTTAGCTTGTTCTACTGGTACATGCTTTGGGGAACGTTCACTTCAGAAACAGGTACCTCCAAGTCGTTATAATCAAATGTGAGCAGAGTGCCTAACATGATTACTAAGCCCCGTTGTAGATGCCTGGCAGATTTCCTTTTATTTTTTCAGCTGCGGGCAAGGTTGAACTTTAGGAAGTTTAGGAACAGAAAGAGGAAGCCCTGAAGATCTGCAACACCAATTTCAGTCTCACCATGCTTCTGTCATGAGTCTGAGTCTAACTAGTGAAGCATTTAATTTGCAATGAAATTGTGTATGACATTGATGTTCATCACAAAGTAAGAACTAAATTAAAATCAAATAGGGATTATGCACGTGTAGGAAATACAACTGCATGGAAATGTTAAAAATGTCAGACAAGGTTATAAAAAGGCATCCTGAGTACAGCTGTTGCAAAAGAACAAGCTCATCTTCCAGGTAGGCACTGCCTGATTCCTTGTGGTGCTGCTCAGAGTTCTGTACAGTCTTCTATGCAATATTTGATTGCTTGGTGTTTGCTTTCTAATGAAACTAATACTCATCTACAAGCCTGGTCATTCAACCATAAAATATAATTCTTTGTCCTTTTCACCCTGTCTTAAATCAAACAATTCTCTTCATGTTGCATGGCAAATAGAGCTTATTTCCTCCTTTTGTGTTTCCAAGTTGGCCTTAAAATAGATTTTCTTGTTACTCAGAAATCAAAATTGGGGAACAGGTGCATTAGAGGAACAGACAGTATAACTGGTTCTGTGCCATCTCTTCCACTTAAACATAAGAAATTATTAAAAAATTAAAATAAGACTCAGTAGGGCAAGTTTTCCTCAATCAATAGTGCAGCCTCATCAAAGAGAAGTGGATTTGAGTCTATGAACGAGGCACCGAGAGTGCGTCCTCCTTCGAAAGGTTTCATTTGTCTAGAGGTCAACATTATCCTCTTTTCCAGCAATCATCTGTTAAATCTGGTAATAGCAACATTGACGTCAGTGGAGCTGGACAGGGGCACCCAATGGAGAAGAATTTGACCCACTATTTTTTCACTGCTATTGTTGTATACAGAATCCGCTGAACTTGTAATCAAGCAGGGAGAAACCCTCGAGGAATCCTTTCTGCTGTAATCTCCATGTATTGCTATAGACCTGGGACGAAATTGTTCATCTAGTCTGGGCTTTATATAGCCAATTTGGTTTAGATGATAGCTCACAAACAGCAAGGGGAGGAACCTTGTCCTGAAGTTATGCTACATAATTGCTTTGGGGCTTCTGAAAAGAGAATTCACATGTTCCATGTGATCTCCTATAAATGAGAGGGAGCCATATATAACATTGTACATCCCTCCAATTGTCAGAGGCTTCGTATAGTTTTCTATCCTCATCTGCAAACCTAACTTTTATTCTAATTGATCAGGGCTTGCAATTATTCGTGATTAAATTCTTTAAAAGAGGTATATGAGTCAGCGAAATGCAACAGCTGATCTGCAGCTGCTTTTGTGCAACCTGAGTGGGACTAAATTAAGCCTACAGAAATAAATATACCAATTCCTCTTTATTAACAGAAACATTTTACTCTGATGTTGGTGGCAGCGTTGCATAAGTGGACATCAGAGGTGGAGTTGTGCCACTTACCGGAATGATTTCTAAAGCTTCCTAAAGCGGACAGTAAGGACAGTAAGCTTTAATGACAAAATGTCAGCAGGTTTGGGTCTGGTTTTCAGAGACGGTGAACAGCTCTGGCCGGTGCCAGTGGGCAGTTTCAATTAAGGCTGGTTGGGCTTGGATTCAGTCTGTCTGCATCTGATTAGAAGGCTATTTGACAGTAGTTTCTGTAGAAGTTTGTTGTGTTTATCATCGTTGGAGTATAGAGATGAAAGGACAGAGATTAGGGAGCCAGGAACTGATTCAAAGCATTTCTAGGACTACCTATTTTTATGTATTCTTCAGTTTTGCAAGTTCCGGTAACTGTTACTAAGTGAGGCAAGGTTCACATAGCAATTTCATTGAAAATGTGGCCTTTGAAATGAAGAAATTCAGATTTGGAGTTCACAGAAAACTGGAAAACGTGAGCAACCCACACTTCTCACAGCCAGAAATTAATTAAAAGTAAGGGGGAAACCTGTTTCTAAAGAACCATTATGTTCTATAGATATAAATCTGATGGGCCAAATAAATTTATGGATTTGGCCAGGTCTGATCTGCCAGCTGGGGGTTGCATACAAAATTATTTTGGGTAGAACAAAGTAGAGGGTTTCACCATCTGTGAGCAGCGCAGAGGAATGAAAATCTATTTAGCAAGTGGGGTGGGCTGTAGAAAGGGAGCACTTCAGCTTTCCTTTTTGGAGCTCATTAGTCTGTGTTCCAGCTATAGCAGACACACTCATCATATAATCTGTTTCATAAACTGGTTTTCTGCCAGTTTGTTGTTCTGCACTTAGATGCTTGTTAAATATCTTTGCTATCAGGCTTAGTATTTTCTGTGCCAGCTCTTTCTGGACTCTGTTATAGAAATGGCATTATTTCTGGCTGGAGTGCTTTGAAGTCCTTCAATTTTGTTGCTGCTTTTACACCTGACAACACCTGTCTTTGTAGCCTTGTGTTGTTGACCACAGGGACAAAGGCAGAACGTATACCACTGCTGAAAATAGATGTGAATAATTAGTTTTGCAATGGGGCCAAACCAGGATTGTTTTTAACTACACCCACTGTCACTCTCCTTTTCTGTTTTCCATGGTCACTGTCTCTGTGAGGCACCATTGCTTTGGAAGTTGGCCTGACGTCTTACAAAGCTCTTTTTATCCCTAAATCTAAAGTTCTTTTGATTTCTGCTTTAACATCTTGTAAGTCCCCTTTCAACTTTGTTCTAGAGATGAACAAGGGGCAGAAAAAATTAGTTTCTCTATCATTTTTGCTCTTATGATCTTTGCTATAGTTCCAGCAAAGATTTAAGGTGGAACCCATGCTTCCCAGCCATGTTGCCATTAAGAAGGTCATAGATCTCATCAGCCCCTCTACTGTCTTATTTTTGGATCTAAATGAAAAGTTAAAAGGATGTAGAGTCTATTCCGCTTTTCTTTGCATATTTACAATATGTTAATAACTGCAGCTAATGTTCTCAAAGTTAGAATTATTATTTCTAATGGTTCTTGATTTGAAGCATTATGGTATAGCAGTTAGCTTGTCATGGCTTTGACAAACACTTTATCATTCTATTTAAGGAATCAGTTTTAATCTTCAAAGAAAGAGGCTTAGTTAATTTAGAAGTCAAGCAGAGAGATGGCAGTCATAGGAGGTTTTAGCACAATAGATATTCATAAAATATCCCCCATAAAAGAGTAAGCCTTAGGGACAGATGCAGTAATATAAGATTCCTTCTTTTTTACCTCCTGCACATGTCTACTCCCACTGAGGATGGTCATTAAAAGTAAGTGCTTGTAAATTCACAGCCACCTGACCTTCCATAAAAAATATGGGGTTTTTTAAGAATCTCATGTAGAAAAGAAGAAAGAGCAAGACTGTTCTTTGGTAGGTACTAGTGCCTTTAAGGGAGCTGATTCAACTAAATTTGAGTTAATATTCCTGAAGTAAGAGAGAGAACCATCTTAGTCTCAGAGCAATTATTAAATATTATTACCTTCCTGTATGCAATCTGATGGCAGAATAATGCAGCCTCCTGGGGGAAGGGGAAAAGCTCCTGTATCAGGGATATTTAAAATGAGACTGAATAAAAATTGCATGAGGTCCTATATGCAGCAGTCCATTAGTACTGCACTGTGATATGACCTATCTCATGCCTTATATTCCCTTCTAGAGAAAAGGAATTTTGACCTTAACAAGGGCTACTTCATCATCATGATTATGGAAATATTCTTGAACTCCTCTGAACTCTTATCTGTCTGATTCTTGTAGCTATGACCACTTTTGCCATTTTCAGCCCCGCTGGCAATTCCCAGCCTTTTCTTCCCAGCACCCTTGAAAGCCATCAGCACTGCTTCGATCTGCTGGGCACAAATCCATAAGCAGTCAAGAGAAGATTTATATATGTAACTGCAGGAATTGGCTGTTTCTCTTCCTACCCCATCGCTTCCCCTCTCCTAAAAGATAGGCATCTCATTTTTATCAGCTATTTTTTCTGGTCATTCAGGTTTTTGTGTGCAGAAATGCCAGTCCTATATCTTTGGTGCAGCTCAAAGCCTTCTCTGTACCTGGACAGGCTGGGTACAGCCCCAGCCCAGCTTCCAGAGGTGAACCTGGGGAGTGGCTTTATACACATGTTGTCAGCAGCATCCTCCATTATCATGGAATCACGGAATTGTTGAAGGGACCTTCTAGAGTTCCTCTAGTCCAACTCCCCTGTCACAGCAGGGTTGCCCAAAGCACATCACTCAGGGCTGCGTCCAGCCCAGTCTTGAAAATCTCCAGAGAAGGGGATTCCACGACCTCCCTGGGCAGCCTGTTCCAGGGCTCTGTCACCCTCACCATAAAGAAGTTCTTCCTCATATTTGAATGGAACTTCCCAT